>JASDQU011311033.1:0-10758 GCA_032191745.1 Picea mariana | reverse complement strand
AAAACATGAGTGTGTTTGCAGCGAAAGTACTCGAAACCTTGTCCAAGCTCTAATCTTGGATTCAGTGCATTCAGAAGAACAAGCGCACCCTCCATAGTAAGTGAGGCTTCAGGTTCCAAGTTTGATTAAAATGTTAAGCTTCAAATTTGTATATATCAAGGGTGATAGTTGCTACCTTACAAAAACAGTCTTTGAAAGGTTCTATTATTGCTAGGTGCAATGAATACTTGGCTGCATATGAATACCATTGATATAGATGCCTATTGTACTTGTTTACAAGATGAACTAACATTTCCTCTAGAGAGATATTTCTTGTTTTCTCTTGTTGTTCTTGTTCCGGGCAGGTACCCTTTGTGAAATATGTTTGATGAACAATCTTTGCGGAAGCTGTCATAGAAGAATTTTATAAGGATGACACAATGCTTGCAACAACTACCAGATGGCCAACAATCAGAACAAATAGAAACAAACTTGAAGAGACTTTGAGGGAGTTAGACTCAGAAAGAAGTTAGTAATCAAGAGGAAACTAGAATAAACTTGTGACATTTTGCAAAAAGCAAGAAGGATGCAAACGAAAGCATGGACTCTCTCAGATGGAGGGAGTTGATTACAGAATTCCAAAAGAAGAGCATGCATATTGCTCATTCAAGCATGAAGCCGAGATTCGGAGGGAGCTAATTCCCAATAATATGATCCATTGAAGAATCCGTGAATACTATGAAATATTTGTCCATGTTCTTCATTGGAAGCAGCAGCCATGATAAGCAACACGTGTTCAACTTGACTTTAGAAGAAGTCTTCTTCGAAACGAAGACTTGAATATCCCTGGTTGTCCATCTACATTTATGTTCCTATGGCGAAAGGAAGAAGTTGGAACCTTCAGGAAGGAAGGGCATGGAATCTATAGAAGATTTCATGGACTCCAGCGTTGAAGAAGGAAGCAATGACGAAGAGCAATGTATGTGAGAAATTGTGAAAAAGACTTATAACTGAAATCATTGATAGATACAAGGCAAGATTTAGGGCTAGAGGGTTCTCCCAGAAGGAGGGAGAAGGCTATGATGACATCTTGTTTCAGTATACCTCTACCTGAGCCATTATATCTCTTGTGGTATCCATAGGTTGGATTTTACATCAGATGGATGTAAAGACTGATCTTCTCAATAGAGTAATTGGAGAAGAAGCATATAGAACAACCTCAAGGTTTTGAGGTATACCAGAAAGAGACCCATGTATGAAGATAGAAGAAGACCTTGTATGGATTCAAACAACCTGCTGCAGAGCCTCTCATGTATAGCAGAAGCGTGGTGAAAACTTCCTATGATAGAGGAAGTGTATTGAAATGATTCTTCAGAAGTCCGGGATGATGGATTGCAAATCTATGGCAAACTGCCATGATGACAGATCTGAAGAAGATGAGAGACTCTGATCTAGTAGACCCGTCCCTGAATCGATAATTGAATGGTTCGTTGATGTATTTGGAGAATACTCAGTCGGATGTTTGCTTTGCTGTGAAAATAGTTCCAGGTGGAACTTAGCCATGAAAATTGAATAACTGCAAAGCATGCCTTGAAATATCTTCGTGGGATGTTTGATTTATGACATACAACTACATGGATTTATCGATTCAGATTGGACAGGGAGTGCAAATGATAGAATAAGTGCCTCTTGGATATGTTTCAGTTTGAGCTTTTCCACGATATCATGGGCTAGCAGGAAAMAAAATTCTATTGCACTCAACACTTTATAAGCAGAGTATATTGCAGCTTGTGATGCTTGTACGAAAGTAGTGTGGCTCCGTAAGATGGTTTCTGGACTGCTTGATTAGGTGCTAGATTCGACTGTGATATATTGTGGTAACCAAAGCTGTGTGAAGTTCTCAGAGAACTCGGTGTCCCATGACAGGTCGAAGCACATTGAGATCAAGTACTATTTTCTCCGTGATAAAGTTCAGTGGGAGAATTGGTTCTCTAGTATATCTCCACTGATGAGCAGATAACATATATTTTGGTAAAGCCTCTATCCAAGATGAAAAATTTGCGTACTTAAGGGACAAGATGGACTCGTGGAGATGACTTCCTTATTGGAAAGGGAAGTGATTGCCCCTTGGTTGGGAGGGAGCACTGATATGTTATTGATATATGGACAGTCATTTTCCAGTTTGGAAAATGGTCCAGGTTGGGCAGTCACTTTTTAATTCGAAAAGTGGTTCAAGATTCTTGATGGACAATCATTTTCCAGTTTGGAAAATGGTCTAGGATGGGCAGTCACTTTTCAGTTCGGAAAGTGGCCCAAGATTTTTGATGGACAATCATTTTATAGTTCGGAAAATGGTCCAGATCGGACAATCATTTTCGTAATGAAAATGGTCTGATAGATTGTTGATGTACCATAGACAATGATTCCCCTTGTGGCAGTGTGGGGGAATGGTTTGGGACAGTCATTCTTCTTGGCAGTCATTCTGAGTAGTGGTCAAGCAGAATGGTTCGCCTCTCCGAGCAGTCATTCTTTCGAAGTTCACAGTTGTGAGCAGTTTCGAAGAATGGCACGTTATAGGAGGATGGTGCAGGACAATCATTTCCATAGGAAATGGTTCGGACAATCATTCCCTAGGGCAGATTCATTCTCTCCAGGTTGCACTGTGATTAGTGTCGGAAGAATGGCCCAATTAGGTGAATGGTCCAGGTTCAACGATCAGGGACATTCATTCCCTAGGGCAGACTCATTCTCTCCAGGTTGCACTGTGATTAGTTCCAGAAGAATGGCCCAATTAGGTGAATGGTCCAGGTTCAGAAATCAAGGATAGTTATTCTTCTATGCTTGAGAAGAATAGTCCAAATAGCCCATGGCTGATGTTTAACTTTCCGAGGGCAGATACTCTTCTAGATATCACATATGTGAGTGGAAGAATGGCCTAGACGACTCAATTTGTATCATGATATTGTTATGTAGGTTGATATCAGATGATATGATTGCTGTGGAGACTGTATGTCTCTAGACAATAGCTGTATGCTACTGTGGTGGATGTGATCCACTGGTAGTGACTGTGAGTCACTAGTTAGTAGCAGTGTGATACTAGGAGTGGTTGTGTACCACTGGATAGTGGTTGTACACTACTATGTATACACACAATTGTGTTCTATTGAATGGCATTGTTCTGATTGCCATAGAGACTACTACTAATGTTGGAGATGATCGACAACTAGATGGATAATCAGTGTGTTGATGGATAGACATTCTCCAGGCAGGACAGATTGTTGGTGGACAGACATCCTCCTTGTGGAGGATGGTGCAGGTTCAAAGATTGCTGGTGGAAAGACATTCTCCCTGTGGAGAATGGTCCAGGTTGACAGATTGTTGATGTACCATGGGAAACTATTCTTCTAGTACGTATGTCCAGATTAGAAGAATGGTCCGTCTCCTTGAGCTCACAGTAGTGACCAGAGTGGAGAGATTGGTATAGGACAAACATTTTCCTTGAGTTCACAGCAGTGGCCAGAGGGAGAATGGTCCAGGACAGTCATTCTTCTAGGATGTATGTCCGGATTAGAAGAATGGTCCTTGTAGCCCATGGGGTGGCTTTCAACATCTGGGAGGACTGACATTCTTCTAGGATGTAGGTCCAAATTAGAAGAATGATCCTTGTATCCCATTGCAGGGCTTTCAACATCTGTTGGGACAGCTGTTCTTCTAAGACGTATGTCCGAAATATAAGAATGGTCCTTGTATCACTCTTTTGAGTAAATGACTTATTCAACATCTTGCGCGATTACTCAGATGGAGTATGGCTTCGAGAGATGATGCAATTGATGCTATCTGATGATACTGATAGTGGTGATGTTGCTCGTGAGTTGATCTACGTGATCATGAGATAGCTTGTGTGGCTATGATGTTGCTATCGGTTGAATGGTCTGTTTGTGCTCAAGACCATTGCCTTTAATACCTCCCTAGCTAGGAGGGAGTGTTGATATTATGGTAGCTGTGGGAGGTATTAACCTCCATGTATAACCTCTGACCAGATTAGAATATTCCGGAAGCTAGAGAATCCCTAAACAGATGTATAGAAACCCTTGAAGACATGTCGGCTCATCAAAAGAATTAATATTTAAGTATTGGCCTCTAAAAGAAGAAGTTGGCCTCAACATGAGACAAAGAGCACTATAAATAGAGGGGGCTTGAGCTCATTTGGTCATTCACACTCTCACAGCGCACACAAGACAAGTGGTGCGCAAGTTTCGAGAAGTAGTGCAGTTGCAACTACTGCAACTGGGATTTTGGTCTTGGTTTCTGGTTTATGGACTTTCTGTTTGGTGTGCTATTCTTGGAGAAAGAGAAACATGCTATCTCTTGGTTATTTGTTGGGTTTGGTACTGCTTCTGGAATTATTCCATTTGTCAAGGTTATGGTGCTCGGGGGTGGCTACGTGCCTATGGTTGGGTGACAATATTGAGATATTGTCTATGGAAAAACGAGCACATCTCTTTTGTTCTAACACATGCATGCTTTCCAAGTGTCACTCCCAAAAGAGGGAGGCTCACTCAAGGGGGGCGCACCACGAGAGAGAGGGGCTAGCAATATGGGGGTGGAAACCCCCATTCCTAAAGTTAAATCACATCTCTAGTGCCCCAAGGGGTTCGCCAAGGTGTGGAATGGGCTCCCCATGTGGTCCCCATCATCCAATGGCCAATCCAATGGAGATGGTGCACCCCACAAGAGACAAATTCGCCCCCCTCTCTAAAGTTAAGTTGTATGAGGGGTGGGAAAGGGAGAATTTGATTTATTTGACCCCTTACTACATAGAAATGACTTAGGAAAAAGCTTTTCCCCCCTTTCTCATGTTTTACAACTTTAGGAAAAATTTGGCATTTTTAATTTAGCCAATTATTTGATGTTTCTTGAATGTCTTAGACTCCTCATGGACATTGGCCTAGCAAAAATTGTCCAAATGAGCTAAAACTTGGTCCAAGGGTGTAGGGGGTCATAAACCGTTTGATTTGAGTACCCATACCCCTATATAGAATCTCCAAGGACCAAATTTTTACATTTTACATAAAAAATAATTAAAAATTTCCAACTGACGAGAAATTTTAATTATTAAAAATACCTACCAAAACCTAACAGAATTCTGCGAGACTCTAGTAGATGTCTAGCATGGTCAGTTACAAAACTTCTAGCCCTTAGTCATCTACTGGGCTTGATCATTAGAACGCTTTTCACCACTTTGGAGGATTTTTTTAGTGAAAAACTTGTAATTAAAATTGCTGAAAAGAAAGATTAATTACCTAAGGAAAAAAAACACTTGATGAAAGGACTTCCCTAATGATAAAGTCCTAGGCTACTAAATTATTACAAAACTTGATCCATGCTAATCATGTTACATTACAAAATTTCCCACGTAGGGGAGCGAACATTCCGTGGAGAAGAAGAGAGAGAATAGAAGGTTTGGGGGCAAAATTGCCCTGTTGAGCCATAGGTCTTCAAACTTGTCATTGCACAAGGTACATGTCTTCATGGTACATGACATTGACACTTAGTTGGATAGGTGGTCATCACAACAGATTAATGTCTTTCACAAGGTTTTTGCATGAACCTGGAAAGAATCCCAACAACAAATGAAATATCTGGTTTGGTAGTGGTAAGGTAGATAAGACTTCCCACAAGCTATCTAGACTTGGTTGCATCCTCAAATTCATTCCCTTCTTTTGATTTGAGCTTCAAATTCTGTTTCATTGGGGTAGAGAGGGTTACACTCAACCATTCCAAACTTGTTCAACAATTGTCCAATATACTTCTTTTGGGAGATGAATATGTACTTTGAATTTTGAGTTACTTCAATGCCCAAATAGTAATGAAGATGTCCCAAATTTGTCATCTCAAAGCCTTTCAACTCTTTCTTTATGGATGCAATATAGCTTTCATTGCGCCATGTTATCAACAAATCATCTACATGCAATCCAAGATATACCACAATTTTTCCAACTTTCTTAACAAAAAGAGTTTCATCGTCAAGATTAAAGTGCTTGAAATTCAATTTTAGAAGATGCTTAGTTAGCTTTTCATACTAGGCTTGTGGTGCTTGTTTCAGGCCATAAAAGGATTTGATGAGTTTGCGAACTTTTTGTTCTTGTCCCTTTACAACAAATCCTTCTAGTTGAGACATGAAGACATTCTCTTTCAAGTCTCCATTCAAGAAAGTAGTCTTCACATCCATTTGATGAACTTTCCATCCATTCTGTGTGGCCAAGGAAAATAGAGTACGAGTGGTAACCTATTTTCCCATGGGGGAAAAAGTCTCCTCCTAATCAATACCTTCTTTCTGTGCAAATCCTTTTTCCATGATCCTTGTTTTGTTCTTGTCAAGTGAGCCATCTGATTTCTACTTGTTCTTGAAGACCCACTTGTAGCCAATTGGTTTGGTTTCAGATGGAGGGTCCACCAACTTCCACGTCCCTTTCTTGATGAGAGCATCATACTCCTTCATGGATTCTTTACACTCATCATGAGAAGTGGCTTCTTCAAAGGAAGTTGGTTCAAAGTTAGTAGATATATTCAAATCACAATCATATGAAACATACATATCATCTACATCACCTAAATCTGAATTATCTACATCACCTCCATCTTGTCTTGTTGATTTTCTTGTTCCTGTCTTTCCAACCTCATAAGAATGAACACTTTCAAGTGTCTTTATGAGCCACTTTGGTGGACCTTTCTGAGATGGTCCAGGTTGCTCAATTGATTGTGATGCTGCTGAATTGTCATCAAGGTTCAACCTTTCAATCCTTTGAATCACATCATCCAAATGAACTTTAGGTTATGTTGAAGTGGCTGGAACAACTTCATGAGGGGCAGGTGGTGCTTCAAAAGGAGATTCCAGAGATTGATCCAAGATAGGGATCCAAGAGCTATGATGGTTTTGATAGAAGTGTATCTAGCTACAGGAGCAAATGTCTCTTGATAATCAATGCCTTCCTGTTGAGAAAATCCACGAGCTATAAACCTTGCTTTATGTTTTTCAATACTTCCATCTGCATCATTTTTTATCTTGTATAACCATTTGGAAGATACTACATCTTTGTCCTTCGTTCTGGGAACTATTTCCCATACATCATTGTTTATAATGGATTGGTATTCTTCTGTCATGACATCCGCCCATTCTTTCTTCTGAATGACATCTTCAAAGCAAGTAGGTTCCTTTTCTATGAGATTGCACATCAAAGCCATATAACTGGAGAATGGCTTAGGTTTCTTGATTTGTCTCATGGTTCCTGTTGCCGCTTTATACACACTTGGGCTATCATGGAAGAAATCTTCAATCCACTTAGTGTGTCCTTGGGGGCAAGTCTCGAGTCAAGGTGTTGTCACTTGATCCTCAACTCCTTCGTCTAGACCAACTCCTAGCGAAGCCAAGGGGGTAGTCCCAATGAAAAGAATCTAAGGCTTTTTACTCTATGAAGCTTAAAAGAATAATTATTCTAGGAGTATATTTGAAATCACAAGATTTAAAATAGCAGCATAATTGATTCAAAGGATACACCCTGTGAAAAACTCATAAATGTTAATCATTCACCACATGCTTCAAAGGGAAATAACTTTAAACCAATTGAAGTAAAGATAAGCTGAGAAAATAGATGAAAAGTAGACCAGTGGAAGATAAAAATAAAATGTGATGTGATGAAAAATGTCGCGTTAATTTTATCTTGAGAATTTTATTAAGGGATTGTGATGTCCCGTTCCCAAGAGTAGGTCGGCAGGGAGTGACTTAGTAGTCTATGTGTTCCCGTAGACTATAGTCAGGCACAAACAGGGAACAAGATGGAGAAATAAGGAGGAATTGATGGCTAAAGGATGAATTAAGCCAAAATACTTAGGAAAAGTCACTTAAGCCTAAGTCAACAAAGAATTAGAATGAAAAGGTGCTAAAGGGGGACTTAATTAATTGATTATTCACCTTAGGAGGAAAAGCGCCTAGCTTAAGTGAGGTCAATGGTGAATTAGGTTGGGAATGGTATAAAGGGAGGAATTTGACCTAATTCCTCATTGTGCATTGTTATGATTTGATGTTGAAAGTTCCCAGAGGAGGAAGAGAGTCAACCTTGCTGTTTTGTGGATTTCTGGAGGAAACCACCACCATTGATCGGTTTCGGTGTTGAGAGACACACCCTAGCCCATCAGAGATACGATCCAGGTATTTCACCAAGCTATTCAAGAGTATCCAGTACAGTGGGCTGACTTCTTCAACTAGTGGCTAAAACCGCTTTAATTAGCCCTAGGGGCCGACTTCTCAATTAGCACCATTTAATTAGGGTTTGACCAAACCACAAAAGGGGATTTGGTCATACATAAGTCCCGACATGATCAATCCACAAAAGGGGATTGATCTATATAATAATAACTCAGTTATAATTAGAATATTCTTCGTAGTTACAATATTTCAACACAAGTGACGTGCTAGCCTCCCTTATAAATAGTAGTCTAGCCTCCCTTAAATTAGGTATGGGCTGACCTATCAATTTACCTTCTTAAATTACATTTTCTTGTCAAGGCACAATAGGGCCGTCTTAATAAATACAATATAATAACATTCTTTAGGGTTTGTCTTGGTCAAATACAAGAAGGATATCTTTCGAAGCTACTCAATCTTCAACAAAGTCATCATATGAGATCACCCTTGTAACGTGCAAGCCCTCTCTCCAATGCATTAATTAACCGCATGTGTGGTACAAAGGGAATAATTAATGATTGAGTATGCAATGAAATGTTCAACTGAGCAAGGAAGATGCATATAAATGGTCCACATGGCATCACTGTCATGATTCAATGCATTGTCACGGATTCGAATGTGGTGACATGTATCTCGATGTGGTACATAGATCCCAAGGTAAATGTCACGGATCCCAATGTTTGTAGATATGGCCATAGTAGAGTACACGGATCTCCATGCAACATCACAGATCCCAAGGTAAATGTCACAGATCCCAATGTTTGTAGATATGGCCATAGTAGAGTACACGGATCCCCATGCAACATCACGGATCCCAAGGCAGTGTCATGGATCTCAAGGCATGGTACATGTATCCCCATGCACAATACCCACTCAAAGTGATGGGTCTAGCCTTTTAACAAGTCATTAATTGGTAGCACCTGGTGACAATCTCTTAGCAAAGCACAACAAAGGGGGTTAATTTTAATACTTGCCTAAGTCTTACCAAGGGGAACATTATTAGCCCTTATACATGCATCAAATATTAAGAAAAAACCCATATTTCCTAAGTACCTAGGTGAAAGATAGGCAATAATGTGTAATAATGATGAAAGGGAAGGGGGAATGATTTCATGTGATGACCCTCAAAGTATTAGACATGCATAGGTTGTATTTTTTCAATTTTTATTCTTCTAGCTTCATTTGGCTAGGAATTTTTTCTTCTAATAGCCTTCTAGAGGAGCTTAGCAGTGAGTTACCATCCTCGGCCTGTTTTTTACTACCCCTTCAAGCCTTTTTCTTTTAAATGTTCAGTTTATTGAACGAATCCCTTTTCTTTAGATATTCTTAGACAAACCAGGGACTAGGGGCATTGGCCTTATTAATGAGGGGCATTGCTTAAGCTTAATATTTGGCTCTTCACCTCTTTAGCCTTAATAGCTTTATTTATTTAGGCTTTAATTTGACCTTTCCTTTTAACCTTTGAGAAATCATACATGACTTGGATGAAATTCTTTTATGTGGATGGAATGCATGATATTGGGGAGGTGAAAAGTGGTTAGTATGGTCGGGATATGGATAGTGCTATCTAGCCCAAACACCAAGTGGTACAAGTCAACCCAAGAGATGACACACTTCTAAAAGAAAACATGTTCCCCAAAGTACTACGAGGCAAGTAATAAAACTATAATGTTATGAAATGCCTAAAGACAATCGTTAGATGTGTACCACTTTATGATGAGCCAAAAGGTTATATCATCAAATGTGTATTAATACATGGAATATCAAAAGAAGCAAACTGACCTGACCATGCCATATCATAGTGCATCTGTTGTCTAAGGAGTGGGGATTATAGTGAGCTACACCACAGCTGAGTTAGCTCAATCATGTACTATGGTGGAGATAAAGAAGAAGTCTGTCTAGATCTGGTGAAGATGAGCATGACATCTCATGCAACCAACAACATGATGCCCTTGAAAGGGAATCCAAAGGTTGTCACTCCTGAGAGGATGCAACTTCCCATTTCTTGTAAATTTCCTCATGAGGCTAAGAACAAACGCATGGTTATTGTTATCGCACGGTTTGTAGGAAAGGTCCAAAGGGCTTGAAACCGGCGTAACAGGAGCTTCCCCACCCACTGTCACCTCGATGGGGAGCTCTTTCTATTTAGGAGGGCAAATCCAAGGGAGACGTCCCTAAGGCAATCTGGGTTAAAGAAGGGCTAAAGGATAAAAGATCAAGTCAAAAGGTTCCCTTTCACAGATTGCTGCCCAAGAAGAGATAGTCAAAGAGAACAATCCACTGATGAAATGCACCTGTTTGCGAGACAAGACAAAGAGAAAAACTAGAATGTGCTTGCAGTGGGTTAGTACTTCATAAATATTTAAAGACTATCTCTTAAACACATGTATGAGCATAAGATCAATGCTATTATTGACGAAGTCAATGATAGCCTATCAAAGATTTATATCACTTCACCAATAAATTCATAAAGAGACAAAGCATTCAATGTGTGCAATTAAACCATGTATCATATCACTAATGCAATGTCAAAT
>JASDQU011311032.1:0-11981 GCA_032191745.1 Picea mariana | reverse complement strand
AGAAGGGTTGATGGAACCCTTGAGGGGTTGGGTCAAGGCCATTAAGCCTACCAACTTGCATGATGCCATTTGGAAGACCATAGACTTAGGTTCGGTAGCTAAGACAAGATTCACCCCTAGACCTCCCAATCAAGGGGATAGAGATCAAAGACCTCCTATGAACCAAGGAGGGAGAGAGACAAGGAGGTTTAACCGAGGAAGGGGTAGCCACTAGGAGGGAATTGAGGAGGAAGCAGTTGTGTTTCACTTGCAAGGAACCATGGGACCCAACACACAAGTGCATGGGTAAGGGAAAATCCCACTACATTGAGGTGATCTCAGATGATGAGGAGGATAAAGATTTTGGCCACCTACAGAACATGAAGGCCGAAAACCCAAGACAGGCAGAAGAGGAAGATGCTAGTCACGGCCTTACAGCAGATAAGAATGTGACAATTGCATCCATAAGCGGGGTACCTAAATTCAACACCTTAAGGATGACAGGAGTGCTACAGGGGCATAAGGTCTCAGTTCTCATTGATGGAGGTGGCTCACACAACTTCATTGACTCGGCCTTACTGTAAAGAAGGCACATATCGACATTTGAGTTTGAGGGATTTCAGCTGGAGGTAGTAGGTGGACACACCATGCCTTGTGATAGGTACATCCCAAGAATGAGACTTACGTTGGGAAGACATGATTTGGCACATGATTTCTATGTTATGGACCTTCCAGACACCAACATCATCCTGGGAATATAGTGGCTTAGTACATTGGGGCCAATCACCACAAATTACAAAACCATGGAAATGTCTTTCACAGAAGAAATAGGGAAAAAGGTGGTTCTCAGAGGTATGATAGGAAACACACCAAGGGTGGTGACAACAAAGCGCATGGAGGCCATCTTCCGGAGGGAAGACATCGTTTATGCAACATAATGCAAAATGTCAGTCAGGGTAGACAAAAAGGGGGAAACACACTATGCACAGAGATCAAGAAAATCATGGATAGGCACATCAAGGTCTTTGAGCATATACCACTAGGGGCACCACCAAATAGGGGGTTTGAGCACATCGTAGATTTGGAGGAGGATGCGAAACCTGTCATCACCACTCCCTACAAGCACCCCGAGAAATACAAGGATGAAATTGAAAAGGAAATTAAGGAGTTGTTGGATATGGATTGCATCAGGCCAAGTTCTAGTCCCTTTGCATCTTCAATAGTGTTGCGGAACAATGCGCATGTGCATTGACTACAGGGCTCTAAACAAGAAGACCATCAAAAATAGATATCCCATCCCACAGATTGATGAGTTATTGGATGAGCTCCATGGGGCAGTATATTTCACTAGGATTGACTTGTGTTCCGACTATCACCAGATAAATATGAGGGAGCAAGATATTTCCAAGATTTATTTTCAGTGTCACTATGGACACTATGAGTTTTTAGTCATGCCTTTTGGGCTGACTAATGCACCAACCACCTTCCCATCGTGCATGAATCATTTGTTCAACAAGCAGCTAAGGAATTTCTTATTAATCTTCTTTGATGACTTATTGATCTATAGCAAGACATGGGAGGAGCGCCTTCAGCACGTGGAACAAATTTTGGCTATCATGGAGGAGCAATCCTTATATGCTAAGGAGTCCAAATGTGAATTTAGGATGACAAAGGTCCTTTACTTAGGACACATTATTGGAGTAAAGGGGGTACAATGTCACACACCCACGACGACATAACAAAATTTTCGCCTTTTTCTCAAAGGACAGAATTCCTAAATTCCTACAGGGGCCTAGCGCAGACTAGCTCATTCCTCATCCTCCACCTCGTGATCGAGACCCGCGACCATAGGCTTAGTTTAAAAGGCTCATTGCAATTTGCGACATCAGGGCTCCCGATGCAAGATGTCCCAACCTCTTCATCTCCTTCAGTCCTAAAAGTGATTAAGGGGCCTAGTGCATGCTAGCCCTCTCGCCTATGATCACGACATGACCCTCCTGCACACAACCACGACACTATGACCACAGCCTACAACCATAGGTTATTTCGCGTTTCGCGATTTCGGGACTTCACGTCCCTCGACTTCTCATTTCTTCGAATTCTCGGGTCCCGAAATACCGATCCCCGAGTTAGACCCTTAGCCAACTACTAGTGCCTGCCTCCTCCTTCTACCACATGACCCTGTCCTGTGACCTAGGGCCGACCCACTGAGCACGTCGGGGTTTTGTATGCCAGGATTTCGCGACTTGCGAAACTGAGAGATTCTGCCCTTTGGTCTCTCGGTCGTCGAAACACCAAAACTCATTCACACTAAATCGACGGTTGAGATCACTCCTGGATCAACAACCATGATTACGTTGTGAATTCGTGACTCGTGAGTTTGTGTGGTCCTACCCTTTGACCACTCCAAGTCGCGAGTTAGCGAAATGCCACCCGACTGCCACGCGTCCCTATTGAATGGATGGTCTTGATTAAATCGGGACTTTCAAGACTATGACGAGTCCATCTAAGATCGACAGTCTAGATAGCTCTCGATGGATCCTGGGATCTACGGTCCCGCTTCCATCGCTACTTGCGAAGGCTGGAGGGGTCGAGGCGTTAACGCCCGCGTTCCTCCTCTACATCCGCTGGTCCTGACAGACGAGTATTTCCGAAAGGATCTCGTCCTTTCGTCTACCAAACAAAGGGATACTCCCTTTCGATAATTGGATTTGCTATCCTTTATGAACTTGGGTCATGAAATTCAACCTTTTAGAGCTTCAAACTCCCACGACTCTAAAACCTTAGAGAACAACTCTTTCTTGCACAGGTTTTCCAGACCTGGATCGCATGAACCTTCAGATGGTTCTTGGGCAATTATCCCTAATTTTAGTCGGGTTTCTGGGTAAAGGCTCAGTATGGTTCCAAAGTTATGAGGTGATTCCCGGGGAAAGGTTCTCTCGAGGAGGCATCCTATAATATTGCGAAGGTCAACTAGATGGGTCTATTCTCAATGGGATGGACGCATACTTTGAAATTAACTAGTTTACATAGACATCAACTATGGCATATAAGTATAAACATTCATCCATGATATTCAATTCAAAATATAAGGCATAAAACACTTATCAGACCCACAAGGCGTGATGCAACTGTTGAGAGGGGTGCTCATTTCCACCCAACGGTAGGCTCAGTGACTCCAAATGGATTTACCACTAGCCACCCCCGAGCTAGACCACGATGCTCTAAGATTCAATCTCTTACTTCCAACTCTACGGAAGTCAAGGATGAAGGTTACTCTCCTTCTCCTGATACATGCAAAAATCAAGGACAAAAGTTACTCTCCTTCTCCTGTGTTCAGAACTCCCTGTGGTTATAGGGTTTTGCGGTTCTCTTCTACGATCCCTGTCCCGCGCGCTCCTTTTCTCTACCCCTTCCCACACTTCCTTTCTTGCCCTTCTCTGCAAGATTGTGTGTGGCGCGAATTCCCTCGTCCGTGGTCAAGTCTGAGAGCTTTACGGATGGGTGGTTCGCCCCATCCCCTCATTAACTCTTGAGGAGCCTCCCCACCTACCATCCTGATGGGAAATTCATCCCAGGGTCAGAGAGTTGCCTTGGTCTTTGAGCAAGTAAAAACCAGTATGGTACTGGTTCAGTGGAAGTTAACGCAACCATTCCAGGTCCCTTCCACCACCCTTCATTAGCCATCATGGTCTCTTTTAGCACATCCCCCTCCCAACAGTCATGCAACACATATTCATAACATAATTTACATTCATCGACCTTTTATACTAAGGTCCATCAAATCAAACATTCACACCTTTGAGTTTTCCATTGTTCTTCGTCAATATAGTTATTTTTACAGACTGGGGGAAACAGAGTGTTACATACAGGTACACCAAGAAAAGATACAAGCTATCATCATCTGGCCCACACCTAAGACACTCACTGAGTTGAAGGGGTTTTTGGGCATCTGCTGCTATTACAGGAGGTTTGTCAAAGGTTTTTCTCAACTTTGCGCACCTTTGACCAATTTGACCAAGAAAGGGGCATTCAAATGGAACCTAGAGGCACAGGCCACCTTTGAAAAAATGAAGAAAATGATGAGTACATTCCCGGTATTGGCCCTACCAGATTTCGCACAACCCTTCACAGTGGAGTGTGATGCCTCAGGGGAAGGCATTGGAGCAATACTTATGGAGAACATGCACCCGATTGTCTATGAAATCTTGAAGTTGAGAGGTCTTGAGCTCCTCTATACCATATATGACAAAGAAATGCTAGCCATCATGAATGCATCGGCTAAGTTCAGGCAGTATTTAGTTGGAGAAAAATTCGTAGTGAGGACAGATCACAACAGCCTCAAGTACTTCCTAGATCAGAAGGACTTGAATGAAAGGAAACAAAAGTGGGTGAGCAAAATCCAGGCATATGACTTTGATATAGAATTTGTCAAAGGGAAGAATAATGTGGTAGCAGATGTTTTATCCAGAAGACCATCAGTTTATGCCATGATCGATATTTCAGTGGATTGGAAGGCCCACCTCTTGGTGGAATATTCAAAGAACATTTTTTCTTGTGAAGTGATGGATGGGCAGGTGCTAGATGACAATTTTTGAATTATGGATGATATCATTTACTACAAGGGCCGAATTTTCTTGGTTCCTGAATCAGCCTTCAAGGTCAAGGTATTACAGACATGCCACGATTCACCAGTGGTAGGGCACCAAGGGTTCGTCAAGACATACAGATAGGTATGAGAGAGGTTTGTTTGGAAGGGTTTAAAGGAAGATGTGATGAGCCACATCAAGGAGTGCAACACTTTCCAGACCAACAAAGATGAACACACTCACCCAACAAGACTACTACAACCACTTCCCATTTCGGAGCACAAGTGGGAGAGCATATCCATGGATTTCATCATAGGGTTGCCCAAGGTTTAGGGCAAGAACTGCATTTTCATAGTGGTGGACATGTTGATGAAGTTTGCACATTTTTTTTCCATTTCCCCAGATTCCAGTGCAGCATAGGTTGCAGACCTATTCTTCAGGGAAGTTTTCAGATTGCATGGGTTGCCCAAAACCATAGTGAGTGACAGGGATAACAGAAAGTGCTCATGATACTAGGTAGGTACGACCCTGACACCTAGTACCAGTTATCACCCGCAGACGAATGGCCAAACACAGATAGTCAACAAATGGGTTGAAGGCTACCTCAGGAATTATGTGGCAGGATAGCAAAAAACATGGGTCAAATGGATTCACTTGGGGGAATACTATTACAACACCACTCATCATATGTCCATTGGTATTCCACCATTTAGGGCCTTATACAACTATGAACCTCTCTCATTTGTAGAGATTTCCTTCGGTGATAACAGGGCTCCCATGGTTTAGGACTGGATTCAACAGAGTTAAGACATCCTCAAAGAATTGAAGGATCGCCTACAGAGGGCACAAAATCAACAGAAGGTACAGGCAGACAAGCACAGAGTTGAGCTCACGTTTGAGGTCGATGACTTGGTTTATTTGAGGCTCCAACCGTATAGACATACATCCATTAAGAGAAGTGGCATAGAGAAGCTCCGGCCTTGTTTCTTTGGTACATAATATTCTAAAGTTAAGTTGACTTTGTGGAAAAAGGGTAACTCAATGAAGGAAAATAAAAGACGAGTTAGGTTAAGAGTTAACCTTAGGGGTAAACTAACTCAATGGAGGAATATATTGGAGCTATAAAGGAAAGGGCAAGGCACACTCCTTATTCATTCTGGATTATTATCTTATTTGCATTGGAGCTCTTGAGCACAATCAATTTTGAGGGTTTTGAGTCTAAAACCCTAGAGATCAACTCGGTGGTGAAATATCCCACCTTTCTTGATCCAAACTTGGTCTTAGAGGTGAAATAATCCTCCCACACTATTCTACAGTGTTGCAGGTTTGTTCTATAGGCGGATTCTAGGCTAGGGTGCAACCCAGGGGGGTTTCCAGCTAGGGGGGCGCACCACCTTAGAGATATTGGTTCGATATGGAGAAAGGAGGAGGTATTTTGGAAAAAACAACAGCTAGATTCTCTTTGTAGGGTCCACGACATCATTCTTGGTCTATTCCAGAGAATTTTATCCTTGTAGTTTATTTCTGGAAGCTTGGCATGAATTGGAGAGAAGGAGGGTGTATTGCAGAAAGTGGTTTTTCAGTGTTTGGTGGCTCAAATCTTCATAGATTGGCTTGAGACTTCACCATCTTGGTAGCATCAACCGATCTATGTTCTAGTATATTTTGGTGGTATTCAGAGGCTCCTAGAGGGGAGAACGTACCCTCCTTAACTTTATCAAACCAGGGGGGCGTAATTCAGTTTAGGGATTGCCTAGTTGGAGAAGCAGAACTTCTTAGATCAACTCGAGAATTGGTCCAGAGGTTTCTATCAACCCGATCTACATTCCAAGAGAGTTTGGAGGGATTTGGAGGTTAGGAAAGGGAGGGCCAAAACTTGAGGGTTTGGCAGCATCCAGAGTAGGGCACAACTCAGTTAGTTGGAGAGGTTTTGCAGTATATTGACAGGGTCTTCTTATCTTCAGTCAGAGCTTGCTTGTTGGTGGCCTTTGGAGGCTTGGATCTCTTCTTAGATAGCCTTTGGGAGGCACTTATCTTTGTATTGTTGTATCGGCTGGCAACCCATTTTGATATTATTGGGGCTTTCTTCCAGATCTACAGATCTCTTGTATACGAGATCTCCTTACTATCTAAATAAAGGTTAGATCTGACATTGTTGGTTCTCTACTGGTGTTCTTTATATCTCTTGTCTTGTTTATGATTGTATGCTTCATATCTATTGGTCAATCAACATTAAATAATCCAAATGCACATATTTATGGATACACTTGCAAACATATGAACAAACATAGAAAACAATAAACAGTTAGTGTTTCGAGCAAAAAATCTGGCTCAGGAACATTACATGGGTTGTGTGATTTTCTGAGTTATGAGTGGATAGTGAGAGACCACCCTCTTTTGTGGATTGCTAGCCCTAGCTAGGGGGTGACTTGTTTTTGAGATTTGGAACAATGGATCTATGGTTGGGTGGAATGTTCGTCCCAAGCAACTGGTTGCACAACCATTTTTAAAAGATAAGTGTTTTATCTTGTTTCTGTGTTGCTTTACGAGTTTAATTGTTGTGTATTAACTATGTGTCTAAGAACGATTTATATGTTGTTGTGTTGAGTTATTTAAATTTCATTCATGTTGTAGATGCATCTAATTAATAGTATTAGACAATAGTTAAATCTATGTGTAATTTGTAGCTGGTGAGCTATAGGAAATTAATTAGCAGAATTGTTTTTTCGTTTTATGTGTTTCCGCGTAGTAATGATCCTCAATTCAGTTGGGGGTCATTGCAATTGGGGCGTGCTACAAGTTGTATGTGAACTATATAATAATAAATGATCTAGGAGGATCTCGGTGCCCACCCACGTTGTCCAATTGGCTCAAAACAATTTTTTTGGCAAGTTAATATTTTTAGCAGTTTTTCGGTTCTTGTATTTTTGGTGCCATTTTGAGGGCCTAAACAATGTTTTTTCGCTATCGTGCACCTCATTGATAGAAAAAGGCTATCATTGAGCCCCCTAAATGAAGCTACTCGTCAATACTTTTCCAACGAGCTATCGTGCACCCTAAATGGAGATCGTATGCAAAAGTTACAACCCAGGGAAGTTGATGTACTAACTTACCCCAATGGGGCCCACATGACTTTTGGCGCTTCATCTCCTGGGGTTCAGGTTTTGGATGTCTAGGGTTTTGGCATTCATGTTTATTGTAAAAAGGCCTTCAGAGCCTCATTGTACTCATCTTCTTGCGAATGAGCGTAGCTATCACATCTCTTCTCAGAGATAAGATGCCACCATTCAACAAGCTTGTTTTCAGTCTGCGTTTTACAGTTTTCGGCATATTTCTTATTTAATAGAAGCCAAGTTTTACTGTATCTTTGTTATTTTTCATTGTGTCTCTATGTTAGTATTATAAATATGTGGTTTCATTTCGTTCCCCTCATAAATTCAAATCAATCAATGTTTAAACTAAAACTAATGAAAATGAAGAACAAGGGTTTGAGAACAATACTTGCACATACTTTACCATTGGCATTGATATATGAGACCTTGGTAAGGCATGCTAAATACAATGTACATGAAGCACAAATTGAAAATATTAGTCGAGTTATGTACCTACAAAATAAATGTTAGAGACTTTCCCTAAGTAGGGAAGGGAAACACACAATCCTAGGAAAGATAGGGAATAAGTGAAGGCAAAAGGAGAAAAATGAGAAATGAGGAGGTTTGGCTCAAGAAGAGTAAAGGTGAAAGGAGAACATAGCGAGATTCTCAATAAATGCTAATAGAGACAAAAAATAAATGAAATGCGTCAACATTGAATGAGGCATCAAAGATAAAGGACTGTATCTCATGTAACAAATGAGGATGGGACTCTACTAGTCGAAAGTCGATGAAAGAGGCAAGAAGACTACCGAGAGTTATTGAATATATAAAAGGTGAGAGTCAACAACACTACAAAAAGATAGATAAGGCAAAAGAGGTGAGAGGTGGAAACATTGAATGAACCTATGAAAGAAAATGACCTAATCTCTTGTCATAGGCAAGGGCATAGCTCTACTTGATGCAAGAGGAAAAAAGAGGAGGCAATGTTAACAAGAACTAGCAAAAGGAAAATACATAAGAGGTGTCAATGCTAGAAAGAGCTAGTGAAGGTAGAAGAACAAGATCTGTCAGTGCTAGTAATAGCTAGTGAAAGAACAAGAGGGGAGAGGGGAGGAGAGAGGTGACAACTCTAGTAGAGAGCTAGTGAAGGTAAGAGATGTGAGAGACTAGAGGCAAAAGAGCTAGCAAAGAGCTAGTTAAGAAGGAAAGAAAGGAAACATGAGAAAGGAGAGAGGTAATGGTAAGGTTGAGAGGGCAATCCAATGACTGTAGTATGAAGGATGCATTAACCGATACCAAAACCTTGAAAAAGAGGAAAAGGGGCATAACAAATTTTGTATTTTATTTTGAATATGAAAAACTTGTCTGAAAAAAACAAAAAACAAAAATAAAAAAATGGGCATCTTTATCATTTAGAGGAATAACATGATGAATAAACACAGGAACAAGATTGTGATCCATAGAATTGTTGCGTCATAAGCACACCTTTATCTCATACAACATATTATTAACAAATCTTCCTAGGTCAAATACAAGTTCATCATTTTGTGGTGAGTGAGAAGATGGATCCTTGTGTGTTCATTGAAGGCCAATCCCATTTGCAGTAGCAACAAGGGTGATAGGAGGTAAGGAGGGATAACATCATGTCAATTCTAGAGGAAGAGGTGATTATTATTTAGACAGTCTATTGGAGGGCCATTAGATATGGTCCAACCTGAAATTATTCCCTTTTGGTGGCATGTTAGGTCCATGGAAGCAAATACTCCTACGCTCTATTTCATTGGAATATGAGACTGTCACTATTATTGGTCGTGAAATGGCTTGGGCATTGTCTAATTCTGATGCACGAGCAGGAGATCTAATCGAGGATAAGGTGATGGTATTGGGTGATGCATCCATCAATAATCTTAGTTGTTGGACTGAAAACCCCACAAAGAAGTGTGTTGGGCCAAATTTGGAGGATCTATGGGTATCATCCCAAAAGATTGACAAGTATAGGGTCTTAATGTGGGTAGTTAATCACATTGAAGTCACATTTATTCCATAAGAGAATTGCAAAAACCTTGAACCTTTGTTTTATAGCTCAAACGCAAGAATTGAATGTCGCGCAAAGTTAGGCTTCACTTGAGATCAATTGGATATCAACTACATGAGTGGCTCTTCAATCTCAGTCTTACATAAATTAGAGTCTTAAGAATTGGAGGACGAGAGAAAACAAAAGTGAAGAAAATGTGTAAGAAAAAAAGGAACTTGTGAACCTGTTCTTGGGTGAGAAGAGAAATCTAAAGGAGATTTTAGGGATGGAGGACCTAGTGCTTGTAGGTCATTTTCCAAGCATAAGAATGAGATTTGAAACTTTGAAGGTATGGACCAAATCAAACTTTGATCCCATTATAGGTTACATTCCCAAGCATTATTATTGGTAAGAGGGTGGATGGTTTGGACCTTCTGGATGCCGAGAGATGTTGAAAATGCCATGCACAGAAGGTGCAAATGGGAAGCACAACCACTCTTTCTCAAGAAATGGCATTTATATTTTGATGGAAGATCTATTAGGTTCAATATCATGCTAATATAAGTAAGGATATTGAGGCTACCACTAGTTTTGTGGTAAGAAGGAGTATTTGAGGAAATTGGGAATGCACTTGGCACCTTTTATGAAGCTGACCTATCTTTCAGAGGCATTGGTTACCTAGGTATAGCATGTATCCTTATTGGATTGAACATAAACAAAATTTGATCCCATTAGGTTACGTTTCCAATGCATTATTATTAGTAAGAGGGTGGATGGTTTGGACCTTTTGGATGCTGAGAGATGTTGAAAATATCATGCATAAAAGGTGAAAATAGGAAGCACAACTGCTTTTTCTCAATAAATGGCATTTAGATTTTGATAAAAGATCTACTAGTTTGGATATCATGCCAGTCTAGGTAAGGATATCGAGGCTACCACTAGTTCTATTGTTAGAAGGAGTATTTGAGGAATTGGGAACACACTCGACACCTCTTATGAAGATGACCTATCTTTCAAAGGCATTGGTTACCTAGGTATAGCCTATATCCTTGTTGTATTGGACATAAGCAAAGGGTTGGTTGAGACAATGGATATAAAGAGGTGTTCGAACCATTTTCACTTGACTATGAAAGTATTCCCTTCAAGTGTGATTGTTTTCATTGTTATGGACACTTAGTAGTTGAATGCTTCCTCACTAATCATAAAAATATTTGGACATTGAAGACAAACTTAGGAGATGGAAAGGATGTCTTGGTCAGAAAGGAATATAAATTTGATGACAATGAAGAATCAGGGGGGGAATCGAAATATTGAATGCCCAAAAGAAACTCTTTCAGTAGTGGTATCTCAATCCTTGGACACTAGTCAACTCAAGGAACTTTTAATGGAACCTTCCAATGCCTGAAAGGAGGATTCATTTCTTTCGAGTAATTCTATAAAGTCTCCTTCTTTGGCTAAAAGAAAATCCTCCAAAAATATAATTTTTTGGCCATGGGATTTAAGTGATGAAATGAAAAATCTTTGAACCCTTGAATGAATTCCTACCCAACCTCTCCGGAATTAAAACCCTTAACCCTCATCCCCTTATCCTTATTCTTAGGGTGAAATAGGTCTTGATAGAAGGGGCCTCGAGCATCAAGTCCTCGACCATCCTTTGCACAACTACAAAAGTTTTGATGACCCATAGGAACCCCCCTTCTATTGAAATCTCAAAGTATAATCTCAAATCAAGGAACAAAGAAGCTCTTACTTTCCTAGAGAAAGTGGAAGAGAGTTTGGGTCACTTAGAAATAGAGAAAAAATCCCCACATGGGGGGGAGGAAATCTTTTGTGTCTCTGGCACAAAAACAATCTTCCTCAAAAACTGAATGTGGAAAATAATTGTCCTTAACTTGGGATCTTAGAGAAAAATCCCCTAAAGAGGGTTTTTAATGATTTTGATGACCATAAATTGCTAAGGGCTCGCCAACGCCTCAAAAACCTGGCCATAAAAAGATTTGTAGAGGCTTAAATCCCTCTATCATTCTACTATAAGAAATTATGACCATGGAGATAAAATTACTCAGGAGTTGTAAAAAATAATAGTAGTTTGGAATTTATCTATATTGATGCAATAAGGAGGTCAGGGCGGGACATTACTAGGTGGAAGAAATGTTCTTTTTTATTTTTTAATACATGGGATTTTACTTCAGGTCTTCAAACTATTATGTTCTCTCTGGATCTTGGAAAATAAATTACTATTATAAATGTACATGGACCTTATATGGATAGAGTGGATTAATGCAAGGATTGGTTTCTCTCTGG
>JASDQU011311029.1:10254-25119 GCA_032191745.1 Picea mariana | reverse complement strand
GAAGAATATAGCCTAGCCATTGCTACACTATTTCTCCTTTTTCTTGAGTTAGTTTGAAACATAAATTGAAGAAAGAAGACGTCCTAGGCCTAATTAATTTTACACCTAGGGTTTGACTCTTAGGGTTTGAAAGGCCTTGGCCCCAACAACACTTTTCAGCCCTAGATTTATGTTTTATAGCTAGCCGTTTTGCCAAAGAGCCTTAAGGAAAGAGGGAGGAGCATGAGGCCTAGCTTAAGCTACACCAGAATGAGCCTCCTCCCCTTAGGGTTTTGACTTGGTGGCCCTGCCATTGCAGCACCATTAAGCCTAACTCTCCCGTTCTTAGGTTTAAGTCTTTCCAAGCCTTTAGCCTCTCTCTTTGACTCCATTTACCCAAGGCACTAGTCTAAAATTGCAACGTTGAGTTTTCCAAGTTAAAACAATCTTTCAAACTCTCTTAAATTGAAACCCTAACTAAACCTAGCATCATACTAACCCTAACTAGCTGATGATGTCATGCCTATTTTGATCCCTTGTTTAGTGTAAAACGTTGTGGCATTGTCATCCTTAGATAGACATTGAAGGGTTGAGCAATTTCATTGGCTTATTTAGCAAAACGACCACCTTCTTGTCTAGCTAAAACTAACCTAGAATAGGGTTGACGTCACCCTTTAGCAGGTTTGACGCAGCAACAATATATATATGAGCATATCTCTTATATTTAATGCATTGTGAGAATTAAAGGATTGAAATTATTTATTGAATGCTCTATCGTTTGTATTTATTAAGGAAGTGACATTCTAAGTCTTAGCTTTAATTGCAATCATTAACTTCGTCAATAATTACATTTATTATGCTCATGTGTATATATTAAAGATAGTCATTGGTTTATGAAGTACTAACCAATGTTCCATGTTTTAGTTTTATTTGCCTTGTCTCGCAAACAAGTGTCCTTTTTCAGTGGAATACCTTCTCTTTGACTATCTTTCTTGGCAAGTGATCTGTGAAGGGGAAAACCTACTTTAACCTTTTAAACCTTGAATCCTTGATCTTTTCCTTTTCAGCACCCATGATTACTAGGGACATCTCCCTTGGGATTAGCCACCCTAAATAGAAAGAGCTCCCCATCGAGGTGACAGTGGGTGGGGAAGCTTCTGTTACGCCAAATTGAGTCTTACTTCCAAGCTACTAAACCTATCCTACAAACTGAGCGATAACAAGTGTCATCCCCGATTTTAGATCAAGTGGTATAAGAGCTAGATTTACAAGGATTGCAAGTGTTGAAAACAATATTGGAAAATCATCAAAGAATGCATGGTTCAAAGAGCTTGAAGAAATCAACCAATGAATTCAAGCAGAGATTGCAAAGCTCAGGAGGATTCTACAAGTTGCAGAGGATGAGAATAAAAAATTGAGACTCATGTTATAAAACACTGTAGAGGAACAAGTTGGAGAATGTTCCACTACAGAGGAGGCAAAAAGTCCCTCCAAGATCATGCCAACTTGTGGCCATGGAAGGTATACTTGTTATGGTTCTTGTTATGTTGATGGTTGCACATACGGCCAGGTATTAGAATATAGCTCCTATGGACCGGGTAACCAAGGTGGTTTCCTCGAAGCTTCATCCCAAACAGGACAAAAAGAGGAGCTAACAAAGGAAGATGACCAAGTGTCACCAGTAGGAATGGAGGTAAAGAATTCTCATTGTACAATTCCTTCTTTTCATGATGATGTTTATTTTGGAAGTTTTGAACACCACACCAAGGGAACTGGCTTGAAGTTACTGAGGAAGATGATGTATAAAGGAGGAGGTATTGGTATTAATGACCAAGGCATCATTCAACCATTGGAGGTTGTAGGAAGGCCCCAGTTTGCAGGACTGGGGTATGGTGAAGGAGAATGTTAAAAAACAACATAAGCAGGTACTTCTTCAAGAAAAAGGATTGAATCGTCACCAACACCGTCTAAGAAGGATGATAGCACGACACTTTCTGAAAGAGATAGATCAAGAAAGATATTTTGGAGGAAATCAAAGTTTCCTCAAAAATCTTGTGACAACAGGAGTGTTGCAAAATGTTGGAGGAGAAAAGTTCCTTACAGTGAAGGTGAGGCAGACATGAAGTCACACAATTGTTTCACTCACTGCAAAATGAGGGGTGAATGGATCGAGAAATGTTGGAATCTTCACCCCGAGCTTCCTCACACACCAAACAAGAAGCTTGTGTCAGAACCTATGTAGGAGGATGCAAAGGAGATGGTGGAACATCTAATCAATGTTCCTGAACCGGTCGTTGAAGAAACACAACTATAGAATGAAAGACCCTTAAACTGATTGGGTAAGCAATGGTTAGCATATTTGCAGAATTGAAATCTTTATGTTAACAAGCTTACATAACTATGTTATGAATTAATGAAATGATTTCCATGTGAATATAAAGGAATTCTTTTGATGGTAAGGATAGAAATGCCTTGAATGCATCGGGGGAGGGATCCATGCCATGTTTTGAGTCAAAGTGGACAAATGGAACACCATGAGTGATATTTTCAAATGCATGGAGACATATAGATTGTGTTCTCTACCAGAAGTTCATGTGACTGATAGATCGAAGTTGCATGGGACATGCTCCACGAGGAGTGGATGTGGCAACAACCACAATGTATATGAGAAGAGGATGCCCATGTCTTCTGCACTAAAAAGGGAACGAGGTCGTTAAGCAAGTAATGAAATCGACCATCAATCAATTCTGGCGTTGTTCATGTGTGTTTGAGATGTGGCAGTTCAAATTTATTCTGCTCTGAGATACTTGCCAGGATATGTGTATGGCTTCATTGAACTAGTTTCTTCTAGCGATCTCTCACATATCCAGAGATTTGGAAATACACATGTGGATTAAATATTAAGACACAAAGTCGTCAACTATTGGGCATATGATT
Organism: Picea mariana; assembly: GCA_032191745.1. Classification (NCBI taxonomy): domain Eukaryota; kingdom Viridiplantae; phylum Streptophyta; class Pinopsida; order Pinales; family Pinaceae; genus Picea; species Picea mariana. The sequence continues at coordinate 22,203 of JASDQU011311029.1, read as the reverse complement.
GGAAACCACCTTTGTAGACGTGGACCTCATTATATAGAATATGTTGAGTCATCATGTATCATAAACAAATTTTCTCAAGCATTTGTCCTTGTTCTTCGTCGATAGTGGTGGGGTTGATCAAGAATGGCGAGAAAATGGGATTTGATCTGCTGAGTTATGGATCGAGGAAACTGATCGTTGAATCTGTTGTGGGAGTTCGAGAAGTAAGCCTTGCCCACCGAGAAAATTTACCAACATGATTTGTATCATGCTTCATGCTTGTTGAGTTGCATGGATCTTCGATGAGATGCGCGAGACAATTAGCATCATGGTCGAGGAAAAGAGCGAGAAAAATGAGATCTCCTGATTCTGATAGTGATAATGAATATGGTAGCGTAACCCTTCCTATTTCATAGCTAAATATATCACAACCCAAATCTTCCATTTCAACAACAGCCAGGTCGATACCAGATATGGTTCTAGATCGAAGTTTCCTCTCTTTGGCGTTGTGATTACAGCGAGCATCCCGATCATTGTGAAGGAGGTTTTGACATTGCAACATCACACATCTCGTAATTGCATCTGGGACTACCACAGGTGTCACAAAGTTTGTGAAGACCCATTCCAAAGCTTCCAAAGCACTCGTTGGGAGCCTTATGTGGGTTAAATTTGTGATTTGTATAGTCATCTTTTGTGGGAGAACTCCAAATTCTATGGATCTAGGGCATTGCTTCTTTTGTAAACAATATATGTTTCTACGTATGCATATGTTTCCCCTCTTCATTTTCATGAACAATTAAAATCAGTTCACCCTTTGCCTCAAGGTCAAAGCCACATGGCTTCATTACAGAGACCTCAAGAGGCCGAGAAACAAAAAGACCAAGTGCGCCATGGAAAATGGGTCAAGACTTTGGTAAAAGTTTGATCATTGAAACTTTGGTTTTTGTATATACCATAGTTTTAATGCAAATGCTTATATGTGTATAATGGGTCTCGTAGCCACTATTTAGTGAGAGGCATTATTGTTTTTTCTAGGGCTATTTTGGAAATCATTTTAAACTCGACCATGAGTGTTTAATCAACTCTTGGCAAGTATGATTATGCTTTGCATCTTGGAAAATTGAGATCATGCATTTTCAGCTACAGATTTTCATTGATGCAAGTGTTGGCATCAACATCATCATTCCGAAGAACAAAGGTGAAGGAGAAGAAGGGTGTGGCCTTTCAAAAACATTTTTCTATGCAGATCAAGGAGTGGGGAAGCGTATCGTGGAGTGTAAGACTCTTCCTAGAACTTGGTTGTGGGTATTCAAGTTTCTCTCTATACATTTGGATGACCAAAAGTGTTTTTTGTGGGGAGGTATGATCGAGGAGGATCTCCACATGGAAAATTCTTACTTTGCAAACCATGGGATAAATCATTAAAAGTTTGATGATAGGTGACAAATTTTAAAATAAATGATTAATACTTGGAATGAGTATGAGAAACTCATGTATTACTCATTCAAATTGGAAAAATGATTAATGCTTGAAGTGATTTTGAGAATCTCATGTATTATTCATTTAATTGTAAAATGAGAAATTAGTTTTGTGTGATAATCCACCTCACAACTAATTTTCTATTCTCAAAGGGAGGTTGAGATTCTTATGGACTTGGTTGAGAGTCTCATGAGTTGTTTGAGATTCTCTCTTAGTTTTTCCATTGAGTTGTTATGATATCCTATTATTGTGGATCTTGGTTTGCCTAAAAAATCATGAGATCCTATTATTATGGATCTTGTTTTTCCTTAAAAATCATGATATCCTATTATTGTGGATCTAGAGAGTTATGCTCTCTTGATTGGAAAAACTATTTAATTCCTTATGTGAGCCTTTTGAGAGATAGGTCTTGTTAGCGATAATTCTGGTCTTGGGCTTGAGAGCATTCGGGTCTGCAAGTTACACGAGAAGCGCAAGAGTGCAGCATGGAAAAATCTTTTTTTTCGACTTCCAATCAAGAGAGCGGGCAAAGTATGACATCAACGGCCAACATCCATGTATAGAGCAGATCAACAATCGGCAGGTAATCGCGGTTAGCAGAGTTGCGCCAGGATTAGCGCAATGGATAGCGCTTATATATCATTTAAAAAAGATCTCAGCCATCCATCCCGGAGGAGTACGTGGCGCACGATCGGGCTCCATCACCTCCTCGCCCTTCGTGACTTTGAAGAACAAGGACCAGCTTCCTCCCACCGTGAGACGCGAAGTAGCGAGAGCATTCAGGACTCGGGCCCACAGTATCGTCGAAGTGTTTTCAGTCGTCCATCCAGAGGGGACACCTGGCAGCAAGTAGGTCCATCTCGGCACCTCGCCCATCGTGATTCCAACATGCAAAAAACAGCTCCATCATATCTCGATACGCAAAGTAGCGAGAGCATTCAAGACCTGGGACCCACTGCAACGTCGGATGAGTTTGGGACCATCAGATTTGAGGGACGCGTGGCACCAGAATGAGCCGTCTTGGCATATCGCTCATCGTGATTTTGATAAGCAAGGTTAGCCCTTTCATATTCATGAACGTCGAAAGCATAGAAGCTGGGACCCGTGACACCACGAAGCATTTTCAGCCGTCCATCAAAGAGGGACACGTGGTGCGCAATTGGGCTCCATCGCTCTTCGCGCATCTCGACTTTGAAGAGTAAGGACTAGCTCCTTCCCATCCACGAGACGCGAAGTGCCGAAGCTCCTGAGCATATCGCCTCAGACACTCCCTGAAGAAGCAGTTAATGAAAATCAAGCAGGTGGTTGAAACCTCCTTTCATTCATTAAGTGAGGGGATGGAGGGTCTGGCAAACCGTCTGCCCGAGGAAGTCCTGTGTATCGATTTTCTCAAAGACGCCATGCCGAAGTCTTCAGCTCGATAGATAGGTCTGCACACACTATCCGAACACTTAATAGCTCAGCTACCCTCCTTACAGGAGCCATGCGTAGTCAAGGTGGCATTTAAAGAAAGATATTAGTACGAGTTTGATTGAAGGGACACCCAGCCTTGGGTGACTGAGTCACGCCTCTGTGAGGAGAATTTTCCTGAGTATATAAACTCAGTCTTTGTATTTTGTAAGTATCGATGGTTGAGCAGAGCTCCCTACTGTAATGTTTTAACAGCTATTCTAGCTTTCAGCTTATACATCTGTATATGAGATTTCTTGTTTTATGACAGACAGTTCTTCTTACTCCATCTAATTTTCGTCTCATGCTAAGAGAGTTCGTGATTGACTGAGTCGCGTGAGTTATGGCGGTTATGTTATGATAAAATATTTATTGTTGCATTGCTGCATTCTCTGGCTTTGCGTTTGAATGTAAGATGATATCGCATTTGGATGTCTTCTTCCTCAGTTTGTTAGAAACCTGTTGTTTATAACAAACCCCTGCTTTTCTCCTGTACAAGTCTTCACCTGTTCACCCTTTACTACAGCTCACTGTCTGAAGTTTACGCAAGACCTCGTTTGCTCATGCATACCTGGCCTAGTTTCAAAGTTGGAACGCTATTGTTTTGAGTTTCCTGCCATCCGATCACCCATCTATGAACAACCGTGACATAAAACTGATGGGCGTCGGGCTCTGCTCCTGTTAGCAATCCAGGAGTGACTTTTGTCGCCAACAGGTCTTTTAGGAGAAAAACAAGCAACCATGCTTATGGTATGTAAGCCCCATCATTGGGAGAGTTGAGCCCCCCTCCATGGGGAGAAAGTAGTGCTTTTGGTGTCTGAAGAAATGTAACTTATGTGAGAGCCTTAAGGTTGCTCTGGGTTTCTGCCTTGTAACGAGCATGTGCCACATTTTGTGACAATATTTCAGCCCTTTCAAAGGAAGGATAATACAACGATTCATTTTCCAAATGGATCCGAACACGTAGCCAGAAGGTTCTAGTGAACTCTGTTAACAACTCATTGATCTCTTGTCTCATATTTTCTTATGCATGTTTTATTTCCGCAATTATGATAATTAAATGCATTAAATAGTGGATTATGAGATTAATAACACATTCATCAAGTTAATATTCAATTTGGATTCAAGCCTTCATAAGTACATCTTTCCACCTTTGATGCAATCAAGTTCAATGGATCAATTGTAAATCTGACCTTAATTAAGTGGCCTAGAACCAATCCAAGTTTGGTATCAGTGTCACCCCTAGTTTCAAATCATCAACTCTGCATAATCCCTTGTGTCTTTTATATTTTAAATTACACTTTGAAGTGCAATGCCCTTTTTTTATTGGATCGTTGATACAACAAGCAACATTTTCTTTGGATGATGTGTGGACACAATAAGGTCTATCTTTTCATGCTCTTTGTCTCCCTCATTATTGGAATAATGCATGCTAATGACCACCCCACTTCACCTTTTGTTGGTGGCATTCTTATTTCTCTGTGCCCTAAGATGCGCACATTGTTTTTTAAGTTTTTCTTTGTTACAGATAAAATATCATGTGTATAGTAAGATCTCCCTAGGATTTGCCTATTGATCCTAGATAGATAGTGGGCTAGACTTCTATGGATTTCCTCTAGAAACAAGAAAATGTATTCACATTTAAACTAAGAAACGGTGGAATGGAATACCTTTCTTGGAAGGATGTCCTTTGTATGTCCTAGTTGCTACGATTATGAAGTTTTAGCTCCATCTCTGACAACCTGGTTCCTGCACACAAGAGACAAAATATTTCCATTCTACTTCTCTTCCTAGTGTTAGAATCATAGATCTAGCTTGGATCTAACCTAATCTATGAAAGAATAAATCATATTTGAACATTCATGCATGAAATACAAACATTCATAGGGGAAAATCGATGATTTTTTAATTTAAATGGCATAAGTACATCAATACAATTACCTCTTAGTGTAGATGCACTCCTCTTTGCCCCTTTCTCCTTGCTCCTCCTCAACTCTTTAACGAAGCTAGGCAACCTAACTGTAACTGATGTAGATGGAGAAGCACCTCTGGATTTTGGTAGCATAGATCTATAAATGATTATTCCTCGTGCTCAAGATTTATCTTCTTTATATAGATTCTTGGAAGAGGCTTGGGAGAGATTCTATATCTTCTAGAGACCAATGTAGACTCGAATAATGTGAGTTCCAAGGCTCATGCCATGAAGAACCAACTCATCCGTCATTTTCCTCTTCAAAACTCCACGAATCTCGAATATTATAGAGGATGTCGCTTGTTGTGAACTAATGAAAAAAACATGTCTCTATTTGTCCCATAGATGACCAATGCCACCCCTAAAAAATTGTTTGAATCTTAAGCTAGGGTTGTGTCTTGGCTTATGCCTCTCTGACCCTGTAGGGTGGAAATTAAGGCTATAAAAAATGCCCCTTAATGTGTGAGGTCATGAAAAGAATGTATGGCTAAGACACATTATAATAAAATAATATTCATGTGAGGAAACATGAGGAGAAAGAAAAGAGGTCTGAAGGTCAAAGATTACCTGCAATCAAACCCCAAGGATAAAGCCATATATAGACCATCTCCAAGATAGACATACTCATAGTTTGAAGAGCATGGCCGTCAAATAATACATTGTGGATCCCTGACATGGAATCTAAGATCATGTCCACAAAAGAATACATGGGGGATCCATATCATCAATAAGATCATAGCCACGGACAAGTAAAATGTGGATCTATGTCACAACATATACGTTAGGCAGACAACAAGCACTAAGGAAAGGAAATATTAAAGTGGAATGAAATTCACATAGACGAGAATATACGACTATTTTATTAGGAAATGTAGTAAGGGAAAGGCAAAGCTTCACAAAGGAAACCGAGGCACGGGGGTCAAAAACAACAATCATGACAGCAACACCAAATGTTAGTAGGAGGCTGGAAGAAAACCTCCACCAAGCAGCCCAAGGGTTGCCTCCATTGGAAAATGGTTTGGAGAGTGCCCTCGAAGTCTTCAAAGTACTCATATACAAGTTATATACTCCATCATAGCTTGGGAGGGGGTGTTGTAAAGGAATGACGTGGCCCCAAACCCAAGGGCTTCTTCCCGAACCTCGATGGTACGATTCTACAACATGTGAATAGATGAGTTGATGTTGAGCATGGTAGAAATCATATAATTACCAGTCATTGAGGTATATCATTAACACATGTGAGGGGACCCACCAATGAGGAAGATGGACCCTGAGATACTTAGTACAATCCAACAAGTGTGAATAGAATATCTGATGTTGAACACTCGTAGAATCAATCGATTATGAGTCAATGATGAAAACCCATTGTCGATCGCAAGGAGGCCTACCATTAAGGACTGCAATTTCCAAGGTACTAGTTGGTTTCTAAATCCCTCTCCTAGATAATGTGTTGAAGTTGATAGGAAGAGATTCATCGAAGGAAGGCCTTAATGTATCCCCCATCATTCGACTCAAAACCTACACTAATATATTTTGTTATATATAATATCTCACAGGTGGATAATAAGATCTCCCTAGGATATTCCTATTGATCCTAGTGTTAGAATCATAGATCTAGCTTGGATCTAACCTGATCTATAAAAGAATAAATGAGATCTAAACATTCATGCATGAAATACAAACATTCACAAGGGAAAATCATTAATCTATTAATTTAAATGACATAATTACAACAATACAACTACCTCTTAGTGTAGATGCACTCCTCTTTTCCCCTTGCTCCTTGCTCCTCTTCAGCTATTCAACCAAGCTAGGCAATCTGACTACAACTGATGTAGATGGAGAAGCACCTCTGGATTTTGGTAGCATAGATTTGTAAAGGATTATTCCTCATGCTTAAGATTTATCTTCTTTATATAGATTCTTAGAAGAGGCTTGGGAGAGCTTCTATATCTTCTAGAAACCAATGGAGACTCGAATGATTTGAGTTCCAAGGCTCATGCCACAAAGAACTGACTCATCTCTTGCTTACCTCTTTGAAACTCCACGAATATAGAAGATTACAGGGGGTGTTGCTTGTTGTGAACTGATGAAAAGCAACATGTCATTGGTTGTCCCATAGATGACCAACGACACTCCTGAAAATTGTCTGAATCTTAAGTTAGGGTTGTGTCTTGGCTTACATCTTCTGTTGTGTTCCTCTTTGACCCTGTAGGGTGCAAATTAAGGCTATAAAACTTTTGTCTTCCTCCTTTTCTACAACCTTAATCTCCACTACAAAATTTTACACTACTCCATCCTCTACTTCATCCAACTTCTCCAATGTAATGGATTCATTTAATATATGTGAAACATCGCACATGCTTCCTATCCTTGCAATTAAAGTATGACACCATGCATTAGGGAAAACAAGGTTTCCTATAAATTATTCTTTCAATGGTGTTTACTTCGTTATTCAACCTCTTGTAACTCAATTCCTTGTGGTCAAAGCAAGGGCCATTAATATAGTTGACAAATTCCATGGGCACCTCTTTCACTAGTGCCTCTTCCATTACTTTACTCCACTGCAAATACAAGTTTTCTTGCATGCATACAAAAATGAGTTCATTCTCCATCCCTTCCTCCATCTTAAGCATGCATCTACAACATGTTGAAACTCCTTGCACATGAACTAGATTGTTCTCTTTTTACATACATGCCACTGGAATTTCCACCACATCATCATTTTATTCTTTCAATGTGTAGTGAATGACATGCTCTTCATTCTCTTTAATTACCTTTGCATCAACATTATTGTAATTTTTTAATTTCATTGGTTTTAAATTCAACTTGCTTCCATTATCTTTCATTTCCTCTTTGTTGATGTTGTTTAGCAACCTTGGTACTCCATCATGGGGCCCTTCATTATCATGTTAATGGTTGACAAAAACAATAGCTCCCTTAAGACCCTCCTCTTTCTTTTTTGCAACTTTCATTGTTGCATCTGCAACTCCTAGGTTTTCCCTCTCTTTCATTACCCTTGTCGTTGTTATGATAGTTCCATCATCTTCATGCCCATCATCCCATTGAACCTTCTTCTCATTCTCATGCTCCCTTTGGACATAAGAGTGTTCACCTTCATAATGAAAATTGATAATGACAACATTTTTATCTCTACTCCTTGTCTCGATATCCTTCAAGGGTATTTCTTTTTCAATTAACTAATTTACCAACTTAATGAGAACTGTGACCTCAAAACGAGAAATCTAGTTCAAAAATATCATATTTTTGGGTAAAAAACACAAAAATCAACCACCAAAATCAAAAAGTGGTGCTATCGGTAGCACCATTTTTTTGGAGGTGGTTAAAATTGTGACCTATTTGAAACAACACCTTTGACATTACGAATAGAACCTTGACAAAACTCTGAAATTGACCCTCAAATCGAAAAGTGATGTTTTTTTCCTAAAAAAAAAGCGTAATTTTCATTATGATAATCAAAATTACATTTTATAGATACACCTTCTGGTGTATTCTTGTGATATAGTATGTCTACATACTTCATATTGGGTGGTTCTTTCTTCTTCATCTCGTGGGATTTTACATAGTCATTCCCAAAAAATCTGTAATGCTACAGTGTACTGAGTACAGTCCTTAGTTTGCATAGTATCCTTCATAGATTTTGTATCCAAAATCTTGTAGAATTACATTCATTTACAAAAAAGTTCTTTGTTGTTCCTGAGTTTGTTCGTTTATGGACTCTGTGATCTTCCAGTGGCCCATCTCCAGGTATGTGCCCTTTTTCGAAGCCCTGACCACTTCTTTATTCCTTTCCCTGTAGACATGTTGACAGGAAAAGAAGTCAAAAAATTTCTGCAGTGATTTTATGTCTTCCACAATATTGTCAAGTCTGATATTATTGCATCTTTGAGTTCCATTTATCCAGTTTATTGCATTTTTTGAGTCTCCAAAAACTGATAATTTTTTGCAGTCTTTTTCAAGGGAAAAAACCATGAGAAGTTTGACGCTCATTAATTCTGCATAATTATTAGTTCCATTTCCCAATCCAGAAGATAAAGTGAAGTAGTGTGTGTCTGAGAAGTATAGTAAGCCTCCTCCTCCACATGTGTAGTGTTGGGAAGCTCCGTCAAAAAATCCCCAAGGTGTGGATTTTTCTATGTATACTTCTTTTATTACTCTCTACTTTGTTCTTTCTTTTGAGGGAAAGGAAGAGAAAATTGACAGACTATTTAGTGAGGTTTTCTCATGAGAAATAGTTGACTCTTTGAAGATGGCTTCCTTTCTTGCTAGCCATACTCCCCAAGTTATCAGTAAAGGGAGTAATCTCTAAGTTTTGTAAGAGGATTTTTCCCACCAGTTCTTCCAAGATTGTTCCAAGGTGTGGCCTTCCCACTGAAAAGGGAATTTCAAAGTGCATGAAACTCCTGCCCAGACCAATTTTAGATAAGTGCATTCAAGAAAGAGATGTTGTATCGTTTCTCTCTCTGTCTTGCACAGTGGGCATCTGCTTGGTTCGAAAAAATTTCTTTTTTGTAAAATATCCCAGGTTGGGGCTTTATTTGAAAGCACACACCACCAGAAGAGTTTTTCCTTAGAAGGACCATTGATCTTCCAAATATTTTTTCACCACCAGACTGGTTCAACTTCTGAGAGTTCTTGCATTAGATGTGAATAACCTTCCTTTGGAGTGTAGATACCAGACTCATTTTTGTCCCAAACTAGTTCGTCTTCTTGTTCTCTTATCCTGATTTGTGAACGAAGAAGGGCATTTCGATAATTCTCCAATTCTGTTGAATCATCAGTGTTTAAATTAAGAGTAGAGGCAGTTTTCCACCCTTGAGCCCAAAGGGTAGTGGAGGGTTGGTCAGCAAGTGAGTTTAAGGAGTTCAATCCTTTTTGCTTTAAAGTGGCTAGTAGCTGATCTAAGTGTAAGTGTTTTCCTTCACTTCATGTCTAAGGATCAGTCCCTAGCCTTACTCGAAGTCCGTTTCCTACCTTCCAAGCAAGACCACCTTCTATTACAGGGAAAGATTTTATCATTGTCTTCCAAATCATTGAGGCACCTCTGAGAGTTTTCTGAGTTCTTCTAATCCAAGACTCCGGTGTCTGGCTCAATGTGTTTTTTGATGACAACCTTTGTCCAGAGACTATTTGTAGAAAGAAGGCGCCAACCCCCTTTAGCAGCTAAGGCTTTGGAGAAAACATGTATATTTTTTAGGCCCCAACTGCCTAAAGATTTTGGGACTACAATCCTTTTCCATCTTACCCAAGGAGTCACATTTGTATCTTTCTTTCCACTCCACAGAAATCTGAAAGAGAGTTTTCTAGCTGCCTCCAAAGTTCCTTTTGGGATCCAAGACAGAGACATCCAAAAGACTGGGATGGCTTCCAAAACTGATTTTATTAGTACCAATCTGCTAGCTCTGGAAAGCCATTTGTGGCTCCATGAACATAACCTTTTTTCTAATTTCTTCAGTATCTAAGACCAATCCTCCTTTCTGTAATCATTTGGTTTCAAAGTGAATCCCAATTACTTGAGTCCTTCATCAATCATTTTCTCTTCAAAAAAGAAGTGAAGTTTGTATCGACTTTTTTCCATTTATGAGAGAAAAAAGGTGGTGAGAGTAGACTTTCCTTTGTTTATTATCATTCCTGTAGCTTTGGAGAAGAGTTTCATAGTGTTATTTACATTGTCAACTTCCCCTCTAGTTCCTGCAGAGAAGACAAGGATGTCGTCTACAAAGAGAAGGCGGGTTACATGAAGAGTATTGGAAATATTGATGCCTGGAAAAGACCCAGATCATTTTTCTGTTGCTAAAGCCCTGCGTAATCCTTCAGCAACAAGAAGAAACAGAAGAGGGGAAAGTGGACAGCCTTGTCTTTAGCCTCTTTCAGATCTAAAAAATTCCATGGCTGACCCATCTATGAGGACTGAGAAAGTTACGGTTGTAATACAACAAATGATTCATCTGATAAATGGAACTGTAAAGCCTAAATGTGTTAAAAGCAATTGTAAATAGAGCCAACTTACCCTGTCATAGGCTTTGGAAAGATCGATTTTAAGAACCACACTCTTTAACTTCCTGGTCTTTATGTTGTGTAGGGCTTCCTGTGCCACTCCAATTGCTTCATGTATCTGCCTGCCCTCTAGGAATCCAAATTGTTCCAAGGAGATTTTGTCAGAAAGTATAGTCTTAAGTCTTTTGGCTATGACTTTGGAGATGATCTTGTAGATGCAATTACATAGGGAGATAGGTCTGAAGTCATCTAGGGTGTCTGGGTTGTCCTTCTTTGGAATAAGGGCAATAAAAGTTGAGTTTAAACTTAAATGCATTTGTCCAGTAAGCCTTGTCTCTTCAACTAGGCTTAGTATATCTTGTCCAATAGAATCAAAGAGGCCCAGAAAGAAATCAATTATCCATCCATCTGGTCCTAGGATTTTGTCCTTTTGAAAACTATTCAATACAGCCTTAAGTTCTTCTAGTGTTACCTTTTCCATAAGCATTCTATTATCTTCCTCACTAGTAAAGATCGGAAAGTACTGTACCATTCGAATCACTTCTTCAATAGTGGCCTTGTTTTCTGCTTTGTAGAGATCCTGGAAGAACTTTTTTCCAATTTTTGCCATTCCTTCATAGGTATGTTCCTTTTTTCCGTCTTGATCCTTTAACTACCAGATTGAGTTTATGCACCTTCTATCTTTTGCATATGCTTGGAAGAATTTTGTGTTCTCATCTCCACTCTTCAGCCAGGTGGCTCTACTTTTTAATCTCCATGTATATTCATCGAAAAGTGATGCTACCAGTAGCACCACTTTTTTTTTTGAGTTAAAACTATGACCTAATTGAAACTGTGGCCTTGACCACTGGCACCATTTTTTTTTGAGTTAAAACAATGACCTAATTGAAACTGTGGCCTTGACCACTGGCACCATCACAAACATAACGTTGAAAATTGACTCATAAATATTAAAGTGTTATAACTTGATAATTTATTTATCGACTAATTTTATTTTTTTAAATAATTTACATTAAGAAAATAATTAAAATGGGAAAAAATACCCCTAAAAA
>JASDQU011311026.1:14287-33206 GCA_032191745.1 Picea mariana | reverse complement strand
TGTATTTGTGGTCGTTGATTGGTTTTCAAAGATGGCCATCCTCAGATCTTGCAAGAAGAATATCACTGCAGTAGATACTTCCAAGATATTCTTCAAACGAGTGTGGTTCCACTTTGGGATACAACAAAACATCATCTCCGATCGGGATAACATGTTCCTCAACACATTTTGGTCAAGTATCTAGTCACTGTTGGACACCAAGCTCACTAAATCCACTTCTTTCAACCCCCAAACATATGTCCAAACAAAGGTCGTTAATCAGATGATTGTGCACATCTTGCGCATGTACAACTCTAAGCATCCACATACATGGGATGAGAGTCTCCCCTATGTTCAACACAGTTACAACAGGGCTTTCCATAGCTCCACCGACCATAGCCCATTTAAAGTGGGGATGGGATTCCAACCCTTGGGTCCCATTGATGTTGTATTACCTCTTTCCACCACATAGAGAGATTCTTCCCATGTTTAGTCTGTGACTGATAAAGCCACCAGATTTATTGATCAGATTCAGCACATCCACCAACAGGTCCAGGAGATTTTGTAGGAATCCAATGCTAAGTACAAGAAGTGCCATGATAAACATAGGGTACCACACCAGTTTCAGGTTGGAGACAAAGTTTGGTTACATTTGCAGAAGGAACGTCTCACAGGGCCCAATCAAAAGATCCTCCCACTTTACTATGGGCCTTATACTATCACCAAGGCTATGGGTAACAATGATTTTGAGCTCAACACTCCACCCTTCCTTGGCCTGCACCCAATGTTTAATATGGAACTCCTTCAACCATATTTTCCACCATTATTGGACACCTCAGAGATCACAGAACAATTGAAACCAACATAGCTCAACCTTGACTGCATGGAACAAGCATCCAATGATCATATATTGGACACACAGGTCAAGGGCACTCGCCAGTAGAGGATCCAACTTTATCGGGTTTTCAAGGCATGAAAACTCCTCCACCAAGCCAATTGGCTCACCTGGGGCCAAATCCAAAAACATTTTCCTCACCTCATGGGGGAACTCAATGCAATGGAGACCAGTTCTTCCTAAGGGGGGAATATTGATACAGGTGGATATCGATGGCCACCCACCTATTCCAACTGGCTCCTCTTACCATTTTTAGTTCAACACGTTCTTCTGTACTTCTTTGTAATTGTGGGTTCTACACTTATGGGGATTCTGAAGCCCTACACATATTCCAGGTGGATTGTAGTGGCCTCTCACCAGATCCAACTGGCTTATTTTGTATGTTTTCATGTCAACACATCTTGTTGTACTTCTAGGGCCATTTTGGATCCCTAAACAGTGTTTTTTTGGCTCACCACAATCAAACTGTGGACAAAGTCAGAGTTTGACAATGTGATGTGTAGTTATCTGAAATATCTTTCCAATGAGCTATCATGCACCTAAAATGAAGGTCGTAAGCAAAATTTATGACCCTGGGAATTTGAGGTACCAACTTACCCATAGGGGCCCACATGACTTTTGGTGTTTCACCTTCTAGGTTTAGGTTTTTGGATGTCTAGGGATTTGGAATTCATGAGTAATATAAAAAATGAATTTTGAGCCTCATTGTAATCATTCTAGTTGGAAGGATGCACGTAGCAACTACATCTCTTCTCAGAGATAGCTACCACCATTCGAGTTTCAGTTCTGTAGTTTTACAGTTTCAACATATTTCATTTATTCAATAGAAGATATTGTTCAATATATATTCGGGTTTTTCTTCATATATCAATGTTTAATGTATTCAATATGTTAATCAGTTCGTTCCACTCCTAAATCCGGATCATTAAGGCCATATAAGATAAGGTCTGTCACAGATTGAGGTGTTGTGCAGCTGTAAAACTTAGCAGGCAAGGAATTTCAAGGACTGGTGAATGGTATTTGATTGAAACTATATAGGGACATTTGACCCACTAACCCTAAGTAGTTGTAGTGTAGAATTTATATTTATAAATATTTTAAATAGTAGGAATTAAAAGAAGAAAAAGAAGAAAAAGAAGAAAAAAGTAGAAAAATGAGAAAAAGCCAAAAAGAAGTAGTTAGAGCAATAAGTGATAGATAGATAGTGTGAATTTACAACGTGTAACAAATAATAGGTTGGCATGATAAAAAGTAAATACACATCGTGTAGGACAACTATGACAGAGGAAAATTTCAGTGCGCCAGAGAAATATGGTAGTAGGAAAATACGACGCAACAAAAAAATGACATGGTCGGGAAAAAAAAACTGGTCAATGGAAAAAGAATGCACAAAATGAACATATATGACAGTGGAGGAAGCATGATCAGTAAGATTTGGAGATTTACGATAGTACTATAAAATAAAAAATAGGGTTCAGACAACCACATTGTGATTTCGAGCAAACATAGAGCTAAGACGAAGAATGAATAGGTGATCTAGTAGGCTGACAATGATATTTCAGAAGAAAACCCATTTAGACTCAAGAAATATGGGGCCACCTAAAGTAATATCACCCAACCAAATGATGAGGAGAAACCAAAGAAACAATAGGTCGCCACTGGAACCAGTAGTGGAAGCAGAAATCCCTATACAGACGGAGGGCATAGTAGATGTGGATGCCATTCCTTCCCCGATCATCAAACCAATAAGCCCTATAATGGTCAAGGATTAGGAGACAACCCAGGTGACATAACAGATGAAAATTTATCAACAGAACATGGTTGAGGAGCCAAACCCGACATAGGAAACAATTCATCCCACATAAGAAGTAGATGAGGAAAGAACTGAGTTCAACGGGCCGAGAGCTCAATATAGCGTAGAGCAAGCACAACAAGAGAAAATACCAATAAAGGAAATCAAGGTGCAATAGGAGTTTGATGGAGAGGAAAAGGAGGAAGAGAAAATGTATTAGGAAGAAGGGCCCTCAAGCATGCTAACAAAGGGGAAAGGAAAACAATTGGTTCCAAGATCCCCATGCAAGCAACCGAAGGTAACCCTTGTGTTTCTGCACATACCAAAAAGAGTAAAGGTTGTAGCAGATTTACTTGGATGCATAGATAAACTAACTGGGAAGTGTCGTGCAACACAATATGAATCACTATGGAACACAACAATAGCAAGAGAAAGAAATACAGATTCTAGCATCTTCGTGACATATATTGAAGAAATCCAAGAAAAGGTGGCAGAAATTTGGAGGATCCCACCAGAATTGGTGGAGGGGTACAAAAACATAACCAACTTCAAAGCATCAAGAAACAATATGTGGTTCTAGGAGAAAAGGGATCAAGCAAAGGAGTTGATGCATATGAGATATTACGTCACAACAAATGAAGTGCACTTGGTGATGAAGGATTGGAAGGAGGAATGGAAGGTTCCAGTAGAGCCAGCCAAAGACAAGAAACCAACAAAAGACAAGCAATCAACAGAAGCAGCCTCATCATAAAAAAGAGTACCCAAACAAGAAATACAAGAAGTGCAACACAAAACAAGAAGAAGAATTGGGGGAGCATAGGAACAAAGAAGAAGACTATCCCCAAGATGGTCACACAATAGAAGGACCACGTAGAAACCATTAATGGCACAACACAAAGGAAGGATAATATCCCTGCACAAGAGGGACAAGCAGAAGGGGACATACCGGATACCCCATTCAGAACAGAGCCAACATTGTCAAGGCCACTGAAGAGAACAATTGTACAGTCAGGAAGGACATGCAAGAAAGTGAAGGTGCACAAGGAGATTCACCAATACACCATAACATAAGACGTTGTGGAATTAACCGCAGATAAAGTACAAGATCGCACCACAGAAGAATATGAGGATGCAAAAAAACAAAGGGAGAGGATAATGCAAGACATGACATAGGTCAAGTAGTTCTTGGAGAATATATGATTCAATAAGGTTCAACACCAAGGGGAAACACAACACCAACAAATGGTGCAATAAGTACCCACAAATAATGAGGAGGAGATATTGCAGATAACAACATTGGAAAGACAAATATTTAGCTTCACCAAAGACATGCTGCAAATGGAAGAAGACATGGTGCATAGGCAGGTCATGGATGTGGAACAACTAGAATTGGTATTCTCTAAGGTACCAATGAAAGCTCTCTATCAGTTACAAGTCAATGTTGCGCAAGAAGTTCAATCCAGAGCCAAGATGGATGGAACAAACCTGGAGAAAACCAAGGAAGCTAAGGAAGTGTTAGAGACAATTCTTATATAAGTATAACTGGAATGAGAGGAGGAAAAACAATGCACAGATAAACTACAGCAAAGACTTGAGGAATTATTTCAGAAAATCCTAGATAGTGTGCTAGCAAGAGAAATCAATGCAGAGGAAAAGTTAAAGAAGATAGCATAGACAATGAAGGGGTACAAACAAGATATAGTAGAGTTGGTTGGGAAGTTGACACCAATCAAACCTACAAAATTTATATAAGAAATGGAACAACATGCAACAAAATAAGATCTTCTGGCACTGGAAGTAAAAGAAATAGCAAAGCTCGATGAAAGGACTGCGCAACTTTGGATGAGCCTAACAGAAGCTGAAGGAATCCATAACTTGGATAAAAGGGAAGAAAATATGAATTTCGTAGTTCAAGATTTGAAGCAAATATAGAAGGCAATTCCCATACCCATGAGACTGAATACTGCAAAAGAAATAAATAATCTGCAAGCATAAGTGAAGATGATACATGAGGAAAGGAAAACCAAACAGGCTCAGTTGGAGCCCCTATAAGATCAAGAAGAAAAGATGATAACAAAGATGGAAACCAAGAAATACAGAATGGAACATGAACACTCAGAAAGCATACAAATTCTTAAGGAGCATGTCACAACGTAGGTAGTGGATACCCTCACAAAAAATAACATGCAGATGAATAAAAAAAGAGATGAACTAGAAAAGAAGTTCCAAGACTTAGAGAAATATGTGCAGAAGGCACACATGACCTGAGTGGGTCAGGACAAGCCACAGGTTAGTGTTGGGGCTTGTTGGAGCACACAATTTTGGGGTTTAGTGAAACAATCGAGGAAACTAGATGGACCAAGGGAAGAAGCGAGATAGAAAGTAAAGGAAGAAGCATGTCGAAAAAGAAGGAAGATCAGCACAGAGTCAAAGAAATGATGAATACCAACCACACAGAAGGTAGTTGAAATGTGGACAAGTTGATTCCACTTAGAATTAGGGTTTTTGAGTCATAATGTAATGTTTTTTACTCATTTTTTAGTATAAATAGAGGATTGATGAGGCAGCTAGGGAGATATATCTTTTCATTGAAATTTTACATGAGCAGAGTACTCTGAGCATCCTTTTGAATTATGAGTCAAAGTATGTATTTTGTTGAGAGCTGTAGAGATGAGATGGAGTCAGTCTTGAGATGTAATTGAGGGTCAGTGTTAGAAAAACAAGATCATGGAGCAATGAAATAAAACAAATGTGGAAATAAAACAGATAAGATACAGAATACAATAGAGACATAAATATTCGTGATTCACCCAGTGTGGGCTATGTCCACTAGAGAAATTTCTAGGTCCTTCCTTTATTATTATCCAGAAAATGAAGGGATATAAACTACATCAAACCCACTATACCTTCCTCTTATTTCTCTCATAGTATCCTCTCTCAGAATAGAATATTCATAATGATGCATAACTACAATACATTTCCCCCATAAAAGAGGGTTTCCTTCTAGGGTAAAAAAACCTAACATAACTTCTATTGTCAGATCTGCGACCTTATAATGAATGGTCCAGATTTACAATGAAATTACAATATACATTTACAAGGCAGTTTTGCCTTCAGGGGCTTCTCCCCCAAATCCCCAATGAGGGCCCGCTTTCCCCCAGACCTTGCATAGGGGGTAACCCCCCTCTGCACTCCCCTGTGAGGAGGAGTGTACATTCTTCCGAGGTGTAAATTATTCATGGGGTATAAAAATGGCTGAAACACAAGGACCTCTTAATCAGGAAGATAATCAGGCTCAACAACCAACAGTCAGGTCACA
The DNA here is from genome assembly GCA_032191745.1 of Picea mariana. Lineage (NCBI taxonomy): Eukaryota > Viridiplantae > Streptophyta > Pinopsida > Pinales > Pinaceae > Picea > Picea mariana. The sequence continues at coordinate 27,221 of JASDQU011311026.1, read as the reverse complement.
TGTTGTGGAGCTTGGTGTGACACTGGTCCACCTCACCACTAATATTATGTGCATTCTAAATGGACCCTTTGATGTAATGTGTGTGATTATGTTTTCATGAAGAATGAATAAAGAATAAGATATTAGTGGACATAGCCTAGGGGGGGTGAACCACGGTAAAATATTGTGTTACAATGTGTCTAAATTTTTTTTTTTGTTTCTACAATTATGAATGAATGGATAAATGAATGCATTTGTTAGGGTTTATTGACAACATGAAATACAATAATTATGAAGAATGAATGTTACTAATGGTAGAATTGATGAAATACATGTTAAATTAGAAGTATAAGTAAATGGAACATCCCCAACCCCTTCCCTAATTGCAGACACTTGGGTCATGCAATCACCCATAAGCCATCTCGGGTGAGACTGTGTTGTGCACTTTGTGCGCAGTGTAGCCTTCTGGTTTACCAAAAGGGTCGATGGTGAAAAAGGTTTTGTTGGAGAAACTAAGGTAGAACTCGGGTCAGCCCATACATCCAACAATACCTTAATCATAAATGCAGGTGACTCCCATATTTTTTCTGAGATAGTCAAATGTATATCTGGGCAGTGGTTTTGTAAATATGCCTGCAATTTGTTCCTTTGTTGGGACATGTTCCATATTTATAACTTGGTTTGCAACTTTTTCTCTTAGAAAATGGTACTTGATAGGTGTGTTTTTTTGTTTTTAAATACATAAAAAGGTTCTTAGATATTCTTGTTGCGCTGGTGTTATCACACATTCATAAAGATTGGTCATTTTCAATCAATATGAATGTATTGAAAAGTATGCTTCATCCAAATAACTTGTGTGCAACACCCTGTTCCTACAATGTATTCGACTTCTGCAGTTGACAAAGATATTAATGACTACTTTTTTCTTAACCAGGAAACTAGACAATTTCCTATAAAGAATGCAACTTCACTTGTGATTTTTCGGTCATCTACACATCGTTCCCAATCAACATCAATGTATGATATCAAGGTAAAATATTCACCTTTTCTATACTATATTCCATAGTCTAAAGTACCCTTCAAATATTTGAATACTCCCTTGACTGCATGTACATGTGATTCTTTTGTTGTAGATTGAAACCTTGTAACAATTTCAGCTTTCTGCATCACATCTGGCCTTGAAGCTATTACATACAACAAGATTCCAATCATAGACCTATACAATTTTTTTATCTTCTCCCATGGATTCATCATATTTTCTTAGTTTGCACCCTGTGGTCATAAGAGTGCTAATTGGTTTGCAATCCTCCATTTTGAACTTCTTAAAGATATCCTTAATGTACTTCATTTGATATGTGAAGATACCTTTGTTTGATTGAGAGATTTATAGTCCTATGAAGAATGATAGATCTCTTAACATTGACATATTGAATTCACTTTGCATCTATTCAACAATTCTTTTGCTTATCTTGTCAAGATTACTTCCAAATATTATATCATCCAAATAGACAACAATTATTTTCATGTACTTGTCCTCATTTTTGATGTAGTTGTTGTTGTCTACAACTATTCTTTTAAATCCTTATGATTGTAAATGCTTATCTAGTATGAAGTACCAAGCTCTAGGGTATTCCTTTCGACCATAAATAGATTTCTTGAGTTTACACACATAACCTCCATTTTCTGATAACTGAAATCCTTCAGGTTGTTCAATGTACACGTCTTCCTCTAAATTTCCATTTAGGAATGTTGATTTAACATCCATTTGAGAAATTTTAAAGTTCTTGTAGCAATCAACTTCCAAAAACACACTAATTGCTTCCAATCTTGGTACAGGAGAAAAAATTTCTTCAAAATTGACTCCTTCAATTTTAGAATATCCCTTGCATACCAATATTGCTTTATTTCTCACTATCTTTCCATTTTCAAAATTGTTTTCTTGAAAACACATTTAATGCCTATCACATTTTTATCCTTGGGTCTATGCACAAGATCCTAGGTTTGGTTCTTTTCAATTTGGTCCAATTCATCGTTCATGGAATTAATCCAATATTTATCTTGGCTAGATTCTTCAAATTTATGAGGTTATATTGTAGATAATAAAGACAAGTTTAATTGATTATTTATTCTCCTCCTTGTTTGAGGTCTTTCAATCCTATCTCCAAGATTTTGGCTTTTAGGATAATGTTTTTGTACATATCTTGAAGGAGTTTTTGTGCCACATATTTCTCCTGCTTCATCCTCCTCTTATGTTTACTGATCCCTCTTTTATTGTTCTTCTTATTCTTTTTGTTCTTATTCCGATTCTTCTTCTTCTTCGTTTTCCTCTTCGTGTTGTCCTTCTTGCATAAATTCATCTTCTTTTCTCCAATTTGCTTCGTTTGAAATATGGTTTGTAAAATGTGACTTTTCATCATCTAATTTCACATTTGTACTCATTAATATATTTTCCAACCTTATATTTTAGAATCTATAGGCCTTACCTTCAGATGACTAACCTATAAATATTGCATCATCTATTCTAGAATCAAATTTACCCAAATTCTCTTCACTTCTCTTTACGTAGCATTTACTCCCAAATAATTTGATATAGTTAATTGTTGCGGGTATGAATTTCCATAGTTCATAGGTTTCTTTATCATGGTTTGTTATAAGAAAACATATTATTAGAATATGAACAATAGGATGCAGTTCTTCTCACCAAAACATATTTGATAGTTTGGAGTCATTTAACATAGTTCTTTCCATTTCTTGCATGTTCCTATTTTTCTTTCTACCACGCCATTCTGTTGTGGTGTCCTAGTTGCTAATAATTGTCTTTTGATTCCATGCATCTCATAGAATTTTTCAAATTCATTTAAGGTAAACTCACCTCCATTATATGAGCATAAGCACTTGATTTAAATATGAGCTTTATTTTCTGCTAGTTCTTTAAACACCTTAATTTTATCATTTGCTTCTAATTTTTCTTTAAAAACGAAACCCAAGTCATTCTAGTGTAGTGATATATACGTATCATAAATAAATTCTCACCTTGTAAGATTTTGGCTCTGGTTGGTCAACAAAGATCAACATGAATGAGCTACAAGGAATTTGAAGTTTAATGATCATTTGTTTTGAAGGTGACTCTGGTCTACCTTCCATGATGGAAATGTTTGCAAATGGGATATGAAGGTTTTACAATTAGGGGCAGATCCCTTATAGCTTACTTCTTGTTGATTTTTACCAAATTGTCAAAACTTTTGTTTCCCATTCTCTTGTGCCAAATCCAACTTTGATCTATTTTTCCCATGCAACATTTTTCTCGTTTTACTTAATCCAAAATGTATATGTTATTAGGAGTTCTGAGAGCTGTAGCAAAATTTATACTATATTTTTCACTTATTATTTCACACTTTTGAGAGTAAAAATCAAGAGTGTGTCCTTGATCACATATTTGACTAACACTGAGAAGATTGTGTTTCATATCTTCAATCAAAAATACATCTTTTGCTTTGACTTTTTACTTCCAAGACTGACTATTCCTTTTCCAATTATTTTGGCATAATTATCATTTCCGAACATGGAATTGCGTCCTTTTGTATTCTTAATAGTTAAAAATATGTTATGATCTCCTATCATGTGCTTGGAGATTCCACTATAGATATACCATTGGCTTGTGTTTCTTTGAGCATATAAAGCTATTTTATTTTCTTCCCATTTTTGATGATATCTTTTTTTCTTCCACACTATTTTGTTTTCTTCCTCATGTTTAGTAAAATATTTTTCTTTCATGTTCTGTCTCATGGACTCTAGTCTACTTCTTCACTCATGTGCTTTGTGGCCAAAATTGTTTCATTTGTAACATTCAATATTGGAGTTCATAAGTGGAGCAAAACGATTATAGTTTATGTCCGCAAACACTTGAGTTTTTTGGTTGCTTATATAGTCATTCCTGGAGGTCTTGTATATATCTCTACTTCTCAGATAGTTATATATTGTATTTTCTCTGCATTTAATGGCTTTATGTACACAAATATGACAAGAAAAATAGTAACCAAGAAATAGATTTTGATACCTTGTTGTAGGACATCTTCTTGGTGGAGCATTTCTATTGGTAAACATCTGAGATGTTTTGTTGTCCATAAAAACATCCTTGGCAGTGTTGTAAGTACTTCTTGTGGTGATAGGTCTTCTGGGTGGAGCACCCTTTTTAAATTCAACTCTGTTGTGAAGAGAATTAATCTTCTATTTCTCTTCCCCCTTTTTTTATGTGATTCATTTTTTGTAATGTTTTCACTGCGATTAGAAATCCTAATCATATTTTCATAGATTTGAGTATTCTCCCCTCTTCCTGGTATCTCATAATAAATATTTTTCTGATTGTTGTTATAGCCAGGACTAGTTATATCAAATGGTGAACTTTGAATATTAAGAATGTCTTCTAGGGTTGCTGAATTATTTTCAATATTCATATTTGTGTTCAACTATGTGACTATCGCATTCAATTCTTTTCCTAGGAAAACAATTTCAAGTTCTATTTCATAGAAAATATTGTCCATTTCCTTTATTTTATTTTCCAGCATGTCTTCAATTCTTTTTCCTTCTTCTAATTTTCCTTTTAGACAAATAGTCTCAATTCCACCATTTGGTTCATGATTTTCTCCTTTTGATTTTCTTAACTGTTCCTTGAGAGACTCATTTTTCCTTCAGAGTTTTTTTTAGTTCACTTAGAGAACATATTAGTTCACCTTCAAGATTAACCTCTCCTTCCTCATCAGGGTATTCATGTTTCGAGGTTTCATCATTAGAAAATTCATCGATGGCCCTGAATAAAACATATTTTGTGTTTTTGTCTTCTTAATTAGAGGAGATTCCTTCATCATTGACATACATATTTTTATTTCTATAATTCTTCCTTTTTTCTTCATTTTTTTCACTTATATAGTGATATTTGTTTTCCTTAAAATTAGAGTCCCTTTTGTAAGGAAATTTAGCAACAAAATGTTCTACTCTACCACAATCAAAGCACTTGAATGGGATCTTACCTTTCTATTTTCCAATTCCTTTCTTGAGCCTTCTTATGAAGTTTGCTTCCACTACATCTAATTCTTCTTCATAGGAGTCGTATGTTTGGTGTCATTTTGATCTTGTCCCTTTTGATGCTTTGAATGTTGCCTCATGTTTTGATGGATTTTCCTACACAATTCTCATTTCGTAGGATGTAAGGATTCCATGTAATTCATCCATTGTTAGACTATCTAAATCCTTCATTTATTTAATGGAAGATATCTTGGGATCAAATCTTGATGGAAGTGTCCTAAGAACCCTTTGTACAACAAATTTTTCATCTATGGTTTCACCCAGTCCTTTGATAGTGTTAAAAATCTCATCCACATGAAGAAGGTAGGTTGTTATATCTTCATCTTCTCTCATATTGATATTTTCAAATCGCCCCCTATGAGTTTTTAGTTTTTCCTTGTTGACTTTAACATTCCCTTCACATGTATTCTGTAGCTTGTCCCAAATTTCCTTTGTTTATCCATAATGCATGACTTTAGTAAATTATTGTCTTGATAATCCATCCAGAATAAGATTCATGGCTTTGTAGTTATTTTCAATGAGATTATAAGAAGCTACAACATAGATTTGACTTACAGGGGTGGTGTAGCCAGTTTTGACTGACTACCAGAGACCATATCCTAGTGACCGCAGACATACTCTCAATATGATGCTCCATAATGAATAATATGATCCATCAAAGAACGAATAATTACTTTTGGAAGTTATTTCCTGGTTGTCTATGTGCTCCATATCGTTATACCTTTCAATGGTTAGATTGTTTATGAAGGAACCCACTATGATACCAATTGTTGGAATATTTAGCAATACTAGGGGGGGGGGTGAATCAATGCTGCATAATTTTAGTAATGATAAAACTATTTTTAACTTCCATTAATCATCCCAAAGATTATAATTAACAATGAAGAGAACTAACCAAGTCAACAGAGTCATAATACACATATATTTTACATGGAAACCCAAATGGGATAAAACCACAAACTAATTATTTAATAAAATCTTATAGGAACCAACCTACTATTGCAATATTTCCATGCACCAATATGCTGGAGACACTAATCTCCTTGACTGAGCACCAAATAAGAAATAATATTTTTAGGCACCAACCTACAGGAGACAAAAATCTCCTTGTCTGAGAACCAACTATAGTATTTGCAGGAACCAACTTGTAGGAGACACCAATACCCTCAAGCTACCAATAATATCATATTGACTATTTTCTTCAATCCTTCACCTGTACAAATCTGCTCCTCTTTCTCTATTGTCACAACATTCTCTACCAACTTATATTCTTCATGAATTTATAAGTTCCTTAGATCTTGCACCTCCAAGCCACCCTTAGACAAATACCAATTTGTTATATTTCATTCTTTCGTATATTCAAACCTCAAAGTTATAGAGCCTTCTCTCTCACTTCCTTTACAGCACCATTATTCTTAAAATCCTTAGAGCCTTTTCTATTCACACTCCCGCTTCCACTTACTTATTATCTTCACGTTCACTAACTTATAAAAATGATATAGGACTCATTATTTATATGATCCCATACCAAATGGTTTTTCCAAAATAAAAAATCCACGGGGTCAGATCCAACTCCCTTTGCTTCTTCCTTAAGGTCAGGCTTCCAAGATCCTTTGAAATCCACTTAGACACCTTCCTTCTCATGCAATATGTTCACATATGACAGTGCATGGTTCAATTATCAACAACCATTTTATATTCCCTCATATTAACTATCTACCATCGATCTGATCTCCTTCAAATTAGGACCATCAGGCTACCCAGATCCCATAGGACCTCAATATTCAACAATGCTCCCTCAACACTTAGCCACCATTGGATTTGGATGTCCATTCAATTTTTGTCATGGATTCTACGATTTTATTCATCATGACCACTGAGACTATTGGTCCATCAAATCATTCTAACAGATCCAATGGTCATCATTGGCTCTCTTATTCCTCTCCATCGGAACCCCTCCACTCATAAATAACTACACTCCTACTAGAGCCTCTCCAATGGCATGTACTCCAGTGAATCCAACGATCCTAGGAGTTTGGAATCAACAACTCACATACATGTTCATAGTTCCTCATCATCAGAGTATCTCCACTCATAGTCCACTCCAACCATTGCTTCTCTGATGAACGCTAAAGATCCACTCACCATGTCAGCTCAATGGTTGAGATGATGACATAATTTCTCCACGCCAAATTAGGTCCATGATATGAATTTCATTTTGTTTTTCTTGTTCTTTGATCAACGATTATCATTATCTCTTGAAGTCCTTCATCATCAGAGTGTATTCAATGTAGGTATCACAATCTTCTCCGAATGGAGCCTCTATGATGAACTATGAATATCTTCTTTTTTCACCATTTTCAACGATTGATATTGGACACGATGAATTAAAGGTCTCCATGTCTAGCTGGCACCCAATTTCGTTTCACAAAATAAAAATATGACACACATCACCCTTCAAGATATGGTAGCTTTCATGCTAGCATCCTCATCATTTTGACTACCAAGATATCACAATATGTCACCCTGATGTGACTCTCCTTCCTCGAAACATATCATTATAGGTCCAACTGTTGAGGTAGATCCTTTTATGGATCTACGAACCTTGGAACTTGTCATTATTGGACTCCATCCTCAAGTATCACATACCATTTCGACGGCTCACACTTCAATCAATGGTCCAGGATATATTGAGAACACTATCTGATAGATTGACGATTTTTTTTTCACCTGATCACTCCGTCGAATCAACATGCCTCTGACGACCATGATTTTTAGTTCTTTGACCTCCAATAAATCAATGTCTCTTGTTAACTTGGAGTTTCTCCCATCAGAGTCCTTATGAAACCTTGCACTCGAACACTCAAATGATCTAATGATCATCATGGTAACTCATCCAATGGTTAATATTTACTTTGAGGTTGACATATGCATGAAAGTTAAAGTTCCAACCTTGTCTCCTTGAAATGCATCTTACAAGATCCAATGACTCCCATCTATCGAGATCATTCTCCGATGAATAAATGACTCCTATTGACTCAGAGCTTCTCCCATCTGATTTCCATTACAACCTCACACTACAACACTCTGATAACCTTGCCAATCAATCAATGGTCCAAATTCATTCACTATGATGAATCAATGACTGTGATGTCCTCCAACTCAAACATAGGTTTTACATCATGGTAATGGTCTAATTTAGAACTTAACTATTTCAAGGCTTTGGAACTTCTTCGATCTCCTTCCTCTCACCTTAATTCATAGGGTAGACACATATATTGCTATTAGGAGTTCATCAACACATAGTTATTGTGCGAACAGAGGCTGATCAATTCTCTGGGACATTGTTCCACTATCTGGATGGTCCGATCCTTAGACCTATCATTTACATGGACTTATTAGCATAATGCATGTTATCCTCCTATCATTAACAATAGTCAATATCCCCTTTCCTTTGATATCAATGAAATTCTTTGACATCAATGATAATACAATTTCAACAGATATGGTTATTTGTGATAACTACAGATTGGGAGTCAAACGATAAATATCCATGGACGGTAACTCATACTATTAAGTAATTAATTGTTATGATGCTTATATGATATCGAACTATGTGATATATGTGTGGTTTTTGCACGTCCATGATACTAAGAAAGTGATCCTGATTGGATAATTATATTAATTTTCATCTATCTCGATGCTTTTAGAGTTTAAAAAAATGGGGGAATTAACTTGCAAGATCATTTTAACAGCAGGTCCTAGTTTGAAAAATTGGGGTTGGAAACCTTCTGAAGAATTTTTTTAGGAATCAAATGACATTATTTTGACTTTAAAATGATTCTATAAGTATATAGGACCATGTGATTCTATTATACACATCTATACCTTTCCAATGGTGCAAAAATCACATCAATCAGAGATCGTATGAAAACGTTATGCCCCCCACATGTTGACCTATTTTGTTGACCACCATGGTATGAGAGGATGCCAAGTTAGCCCCCATTACTCATGCATGTTGGGCTAGCCACATATGTAACTTAAATAATATTCTATAAGGTCCAAAACCTTGTCCCAATTTAGGGTTGAGGAATTCAAAACCCTACCCATAAATGGATATCAGGTTATGTTAAATATTGGGCCAGTGGGAGGAGAGTGGGTTCCATTATTTTTCATTGTATCTTGTTCCATAGATGATCATAAAAACATAAGGTGGTATTTTTTTTAGCATAAAAGAGGAGGAGATATTATGTATAAACCATACAAGCCATAGTTTCAAAGGAAACTCCAAAAAGAGTGTCTCTTTCTTTGTACTTTCATTTGAAGAAAAGATAGCGGAGAGACCTACCTCACCTTCTAGTTGGTCTTTCTCTTGTATTTGGCTTCCCAAGTTATATATTGTGTTTATTTGTGTATGGTGTGTGAGTATTTATTTTTGTTCTCTATTTTTTGTATTTCAACTATTTGATACATTTAAGTAGAAAAAAAAATTAAAGATTATGAGATCTAAAGGAAACTCACCTCAAAGTAAATATTTCAGTAATTTTATTAGATATGTTGTGAAAAAATATCTAGTGGAATATCCAAAGAATTTTACAAATCATATTGGCATCATAATAGGTTTTCTTGGGGAATTTGTGGAAATTTGTAGGGATCTACGAATCATTTTAATAAGAAAGTTGCAGAAACATATCCATGGTCGACAAGTTTGTTCATAACAACTCTCGAGATCCAGTAGAGGAGAGATTTGTGAGGCTAGAAGAGCAAGTTGCTAACATATCTCACAATATGTCCCTCCTCATGGAAGCTATAGAAAGAAATATTAGACATATCATATAGGTTGGAGGATCTGACTATGAGATCAAATCAGAAGGGAAATCAGGTGATAATGAAGACCCAAAAAAGGAGTTGAGGAAAGAGCTTGAGAAAGAGAAAATGAGTTCTAGTACAATAAAAGATTCACAGTATTTATTCTGTATGGAATAAAAAGTGGACATAAAGCCATATGAAGGTGATATCGATGTATTAAAACTAAATCATTGGTTGCAACAAATAGAAGTTTATTTAAATATTCACCATATAGATGACGAACAAAAGATATCATTTTCCAGACTGAAGTTAGAGGGCCATGATTTAACCTAGTGGGAAATCCATATGGAAACTCTTAGGCTTGAGGGTGATCCACTAGTAACTAGGTGGGAGGAGTTAAAAACCAATTCCCAATTATAGCCTATTGAGTATGTAGAGGACCAATGGATTTAGTGGAACTAGTTTAGGCATAAGCAAGGGAGAGTGTATAGGGGTACAACATCGAGTTCAGAAAGGTGGAAATCATGTTGGGTATATATCCCAAGAATCCATATATACCGGGAAGGAGGTGGCATACACACTAAGAGAGTAAGCTATAGGAATTGGTGAGTATGGCGCAAGGCTAGCATAGCTACCGAGCAAGGGAGTCAATAGTTTTCTTAGGTGAAGAAATCAAGCTTAGATGCTTAATCCTAACCCAGCCAATCCCCTAAAGAGAGTAATGTTTTTTTACAGACAAGTAAAGAAAAACTTACACCTAACCCTGTTTCTAGTTTGAGTAGCACCAATTTGAAACATCCTTGAACTCACCTTGACAACTTTGGTGGATGCAGGTTAAAGCATACATGATGGTTAGGACTCGAGGGAATTGAGGCAGGGGAGCATCGTCGCAGGCACCGCCAACACTACCAACGCCGTCGCCACCATCGCCCGAACTAGCTCTCATACTGCGCTCGTTGGAGGCCATAAATGAGACTTTACAGGGGTGACAACCAGTACGGACCGAGGTGGAACCCCCATCGTATGGAATGGGTAATCCAGAAGCATCAAAGGATTCAGGGGGAGGACCTCCACCCGAAGACATCACTCGAGAATTGAAGAAGATCAAACTTTCAGATTTTTCCAGGGGTCACGCCAGTGAACGTGCGGAAGCATGGTTGGAAGGCATGACAAGGAGTTTTGCCTTAAGGGACTATGCATCCAAATCTAAGGCGAAGATAGAGATTTTTCAATTAAGAGACAACACCTTGAACTGGTGGGGAAACCTAGAAAGACAACTACATCTTACCCCAAACACAGTATCTTGGGAGATTTTCGAGGAGAGGTTCCAAAGGAAATATCTTCCAGCGTACTATGAGGAACAATAGGTAGGGGCATTTCATGCCTTAGTACAGGGAAACAAAACTGTAGAAGAATATGAGATCCAATTTATGGAATTGGTCAAGTATGTTTCATATATGGATAATGACCAACGAAAGGCAGAGTGCTTCATCTATGGACTAAACCCTAAGATAAGAGCTATGGTGCGGATGTGGAAACCGTCTTCAATAGCGGAAGTGGTGGAAAATGTGTGTTATGCAGAGGAACACATGAACTTAACTGGAGGTACGAGACTGATCTTTCCGCATCATCCTAGATTCATGGGGAAGGCCCCTAGGACATTTCCTATGGGAGGGGGCTCAAGGCCACCGCCATATGGTAATAGAGTCGCGCCAAGGCAAGTAGTCGCAGGGATTTCAATGGAAGTGAGTGCAGCATCTCGTTCATCGCCAACGATGCAGACAGGTCCACGACCATCTCAGGGAACAACTAGTAGGGGTAGGGGTTCCAGGGGAAGGAACTCATTTCAGAGACAGTCACATAACAATGCGCAGGTTCAATCTCATGTTACCTGTTGGGGATGTGGAGGACCCCATTACCAGTGTGACTGCCCAGAGTTACAATCAAGGTTCGTGCATAGAGAAGGAAAGGCATTGATGGGGAAATCAAGTAGCAACCACCAGATTTACGCAACAATTAATAATCACTAGGCTAAACATCAATCCACGATGGTGGAGTCATTAGGTATGCTAAATCATATGAATGTTAACATTTTATTTGATTGTGGTGCGACAGATAGTTTCATTTCACCATCTGCATTAGAAAAGATTGGGTTGGCAGCCTACGAGCACGATGACTTTAAACAAGTCGAGATGGCTTCGAGAGAAAAACAAGCGGTAGGACCTAGTGTTGATAATTGTATAGTAGACTTGGGAGTGTGTACTACTAGGTTGAAGGTATACGTCACTGTTCTCGGGGCCTATGACCTAATCATTGGAATGGATTGGTTATTTGCTCACCGAGCTTTGGTAGATTTTTTCGCAAAAAGGGTGCTCTGTGTAGACAACGAAGGAAGGCCAGTAGAGATCCAGGGTGTACGGAGAAAAGTGTCATTGCACTTTATCTCAACTATGAAGGTTAAGCGATGCTTAAGACAAGGGTGTCGACTATATGTAGTGGAAGCAGTGAACGAAAGGAAGGGACCCTCATTGGATCAGTACCCGGTATTGTCAGAATTTAAGGATGTTTTTCTGAACGAGTTACCAGGGTTACCTCCTGAGAGGGAGCTTTATTTTACTATTGAGCTAAAACCTGGTGCAGAACCAATTTCCAAGACTCCGTATCGGATGACAGCGCCAGAACTTTGTGAATTGCAAATGCAGTTTAAAGAGTTACTGGACTTAGGGCTAATAAGGCCCAGTGTCTCACCTTGGGGCGCACCAGTAATTTTTGTAAAGAAGAAGGATGGATCCTTACGACTGTGTATATACTACAAGGACTTGAACCATGCTATGGTGAAAAATAGATACCTGATGCCATGAACATATGACCTCTTTGATCATATGAAAGGAGCAGTGGTATTCTCAAAGATCGATTTACGATCAGGGTATCATTAGTTAAGGATTAAGGAAGGCGATATCCCAAAAAACTGCCTTTCAAACTCGGTTTGGACATTACGAGTTTGTCGTAGTACCTTTTGGATTGACCAATGCGCCACCAGTATTCATTAGCCTCATGAACGACG
>JASDQU011311026.1:0-11531 GCA_032191745.1 Picea mariana | reverse complement strand
TTTTCTTGACTTACTTACTGATAGTGTCAGTTAATTGTTATGAATGTGTGAACCATGTTTCTTTTCCTTTGTACCATAAGATACCTTAACTTCGGGACAAAGTTTCCCGAAGGGTGGGTGTATGTAACAACCCTGGTTAAATGGATGCATAGGGATGATTAATTATAATTAATTTGCTAATCTGGCTGTCCTAATATGTTAGTTAAACAATAATTATTTCTTAAATAATATTAACTAATTAATTATTATTAATTATTTGTCCATATATGTCAATGATTAATTAATTATTAATTGACTCATTAATTAATTGAGTAAATAATTAAAAGGGGTTAATAATTTAATGTATTGAAGATTTACGTATACAGGGGGGGGGGGAGAGAAACATTAAATATGGGGATAAGATAATAAATATAAGGGGATAAGATAATAAATATAAGGGGATAAGATAATAAATAAATGGATAAGGAATTTAATGAAAGGGGGAGAGTGGGTGAAGGGGGAATATGACGAGGAGAGTCTTACGGGGAAGGTATTCTTGGGGAGGAGGAAGCATTTTGGGAGGAGGATATATTTTTGTGGGGGATTTTCTGTGGAGATCTCTAGTGTGAGAATTTTGGCTTTGGGGGTTTTCGGTGAATCAGAAGCAGGGAGCACCGGTTTGCTGGGGGTTTTGGGCACGGGGGCTAGGATTCCTTTCAATTTCCTGGAGCTAGGGAGCCGGATAGGCTGCTCCTAGCTAGTTGGGAGGTTAGTCGATTTGGGCAGAGTTGGTCAGTGCATCAGGCAGCAGCAAAGCAGCAGGTTGGACAAATGAGTCAACGGAGAAATTAGCATCAGGAAGAGGTAATTTAATTTTATTCTGTTAAGTTATTTTCATTTTGTAGTTAAATTTTAGATTTTGTCAAATATTATATGCTCATATATTGGCGAATGAATTATTTATGTATGAGAAAGAGTTATATGCTAAATTGAATTAAATTTTGTATTTTACGGTCTCTACAATACATATAAAAAATGGATAAAGAGAGGCACTATGTATATTCCATGTTCATCCGATTTTGAATATGATAATATCTTTGTAGAAGAAGTCAATATTAGAAGAAAAAAATAATGACAAAATGAAATAGAAGAAAATAATGGAAGCGAGTTGAATTATGAATGCTTTGGATCAGTATTTCAATGAGCAAAAATCTACACAAAGAATCGTTGGATGAAGTGAATGGAAACAATATACCTTATGTAGTCAATCTTTATGTAAATTGAATTGAAGAATTGATCCTAAGTATCTAATAAAGCCAAATTCATGTAACTAAATTGAATTGCAATCACACAAAATCTCAATGGAAATTAAACCAATCATGAACAAAGATGGAAATGCAATAAATTAAATTTTAACTACTAAGTAAATTAAAAACACCAGTGCATCACCTGGATCGATGGGCCCTTCCCAACCTGGTAAACACACCTAGAAAGCTAATTCAAACTAGATAAATGTTTAATAGAGAAGAAATGATAAATTTTCATTCAAGATAAACCATGATTACAAGAAGGTAATGATTGTCATTGTATATCTATGATACCATGAATTTCTATTATACAAACTTCCATATCTCTTCTCCTGATCGATGAGGATTTATTTATACATAAACAATCAATAGGGAAGGACATAATTGAATCCCCAAATCCTTGAGATGTTCAAAAAAATTTCTAAATTTAGAAAAATGACCAATCATGAATTCTAGGAAAATCTCGGTTAAAGAACCAAGCATACCTCCCAAGGCATCTACAATTTTGAAAACTCAATTGTGAGGAGGCTAGATGACCTCGTTTGGCACAAACCCATGTGCTGGATTGTTAATAGTTTTCTTCATCTACTCGCAATTGGTCTCGTAAAAATATCTCTCTATTATCACACAATTCTGTTTATAAAATTTACACATATGAATATGAAGAATTGGATCTAACAGTCGTTCTGGATGTAAGGGATAAGCTTGGTCATCCACGTAATGTATGAATTTATCTAATACAATTTCATTCCTTCCTCTTGCTTTCATTTGTTGTTGTTGGGTCACATATTCTACTATGTGGGAATGTTGACTTCATGTTTGACTTCGTCCCTGTTCCAAGATGCAAGATATGTAGGCCAAATAGATAGGTGGATGATCTTCATGGATCCTTTTGACGCTAACTAGATGTCCTAGTTCCATCCAATGTTGACTACAACCCTGTACATGAGAAAATTTGTTCCATAAACGTGTCTGAGTATTAGGATAAAAAATTGTAATATGAGTCGCTACATAATTGGAATATTATGTAGATACTCATTATAATAATGGTTAATTGAACAATTTGTGCCTTAAGAAGTATGGAATTAACATAGGAATAGACAATTTTACCTCTAACCCTCTTCAATGCATACATTATGTAGTTGAGCATGTTTAAGTGAAATGAAGAAGTAAAGTGTAATATAAATGAGGAATAGGTATAGGTTGTGAATGGGAATATAAGATAGAACTGATTCCATTTTGAGGGTTCAACATCTCCCCCACACGGAAGATGTTGCATGTCCTCATGCAACCAAAATGACCTTGCAGAATTTCAAAAATACAACCCCCTTCCACCTTAAGTTATGTCCGAGGCATCTATAAAAAATGTTCAATCCTGAGGCTTTTCCTTTTCAACTTCTTACCTTATCCAACTTGTCTCTTATTCTTATGATCTTAATTTTTCTTAGATTTCTCTGCATATACCATTTTTTGGCTTTGGTTTCCAACAACTTCTTCTGCGATTCCCATTGCTCTTTATCTTTTTACAGTTGAGCAATATTTGTTTTCAAGGATGAATTTTCCAACTTGATATGGTTATTAAGGAGTGTTATCTCCTTGATTTATTCTTTTAACTTTCTAACCTTTCAAATTTTTCTTTCTTTCAAACAAGTGGGAACATGTTCAATTTATGGTTCCTTGTCAATCTCGGGTGCATCGTGGACTTCATAATCAGTCTCAAATTGATTAAAGTATTTGTCTAATTATTCTAAGTGAAGAGTAGGTAAATGAAGACTAGGTGATGGAATATAAAATAAATCAGACCTAAGTTTTCTTGAGCTTTGCATTCTTCAATTCTTACATTACTACATTCTTTGCTTCAGGAATTTTGGGCTTGTCTTCTAGGCTTTTGAAATCAGAAACTTTGGATTTGCTTCGAAAACGTTTCTTTTGGAACCCTTACATTTCTCTCGTCTAACTATTTGTTGCAAAGGTGTCTTCATGAAATGATTTCTTGCCAATAAATCCATCCAAGTGTCATTTTGTTCCTGAAATTTTGTATTTCACTAACATTTTGACCAACCCAACAAAGTTAGATTGTTCTCCATAAAATATTTCACAAAATATTTGTGCCATCAAAATATTTCGCAAAATTCTTCTTGTTGAAAGATTAATTATTGAGAGATTAATAGTTGAAATATTGGTTGTCATTAAATTGTTGAAAGATTGGTTGTCATTGATGTCAAACTTTGAACAATAAGTTAACAAGTTGCATGTCAAAGTAAAGTAGTTGGAAACACAAGTTAACAAGTTTTATGTGAGTTTCATGTTAAATTAACTGTAAACATAAGTTAACAAGTTACATGTGAGTTGCATGTCATCATGATATTGTAAACAAAAGTTAAAAATTCTCATGTGAGTTGCATGTGAGTTTCATGCCATCATGAGATAATCAGTAAAACATAGAGAAGAGTCGATTGGAAAATCACTTATGAGAATATAGATTGGCAGATCTGAGGTAGTGAGTCGAGGTTAGAGAAGTCCAGTGAAGGAAGACATTAGTAGGAGCCGAGCGTACGAAGAAAGAGTTAAATATCTAGGTCTTTTGTGTAAATCTCCATCTTTTAAGAGGAAACTAACGTAAATTTGTGGGATGTAGTGAGGAAAAGTGTGGACATATGCGAGTAGACAATGTATAGGGTTGCAAACCTATGGATAAAAGTTGTTGAATATTAGAGAGCTAAAACCCAGGTTAGCTATAGGTTGAAGGTATGTCTTCCTTTGTATGTTAGGGTGAGTATTTTGAAGAAATCAGTAACATATATATCTTAGTGATTGATAAGCATTTGATTTGGAGAACTCTCTTGTGCATCTTGGTATGAGGTATGTGTGATTGCAGTCTTGATGAGATATCAAAATCAATAGCAACAACATGTTATCAATGACAGAGTTAGTGACATATTGGTCTACATTTATATTTCAGGGTGGTTGGACGAGGCAAGGAAAGGGGGTTGTAGCCTCCTTCTGGTTGGAGCATGTAAATTAGGGAGTTGGAGCTTCCTTTAGGTTGCATCTTGTAAATAGGGGTTGGAGCCTCCTTCCAGTTGTAGCTGAAGAAATAGGAAGTTGGTGCTTCCAATGAATGTAATCTTTAATAAATAAAAAAATCATTATGTGCTTTTTTCCTGCATTAGGTTTCCACATAAAATTATGGTGTACTGAGTTTATGTTATGTCTATGCATTGAATTATGATGTTGATGATATATTGAATGCTCATGATATTTATTGGAGGTTTTATATTGTGATTAAAAGTACTAATTATGATTATATTGATTCAACCCCCCCCCTCTCAGTATTCCAACAATTGGTATTAGAGTAGGTCCTTTAAGAAGCAATCTAACCACTAGAAGGATATCATGGAATATGCTATGATTGGAGCACCATTTTTTGACAGTCCAAACTTTTCCTTCTGAAATAAAAGGATGAAAAATTTTTTAAAGGAATGTAGATTTGATGTTTGGAAATCAGTAGTAGATGGGTATACAACACCAGCCACTCCCCCAACCTACAGAGATGGAAAGAAACTCGATGAAAAAAAATCAAAGGCTAAAGGTATCACTCTGAACAGTCTGGTTGATTCAATATTTGTCAAGTTTATGCATTGTGAAAATGAAAAGGATATTTGGGGTAAAATCCAAAATAGTCATGAAGGAGATTCCAAAGTTAAGGGAGATAAGATTCAAATATTCATATCTAAGTTTGAACAATTGAAGATGAAGGAAGATAAAGACATTGAAGCCTACCTTCTGCGAGCTAACAAAATAGTTAACACTATTAGGGGATTGGGAGTAGAAGTTTATGAATCAATGGTTGTTCAAAAGGTATTGAGGTCTCTTCCTATGAGATTTGATCCTAAAATATCATCCCTAGAAGAAACAACATATCTAGGTACATTGAGCATGGACAAGCTACATGGGATATTTATAGCCTATGAAACGAGAACATAACAAGAAAACCCAGTCATGAAGGAAGTATATTTCAAGGAATCCAAGAAGAAAAAGAAGAAGAAAAAACAAAATTCAAAACCAAGTTGCAATTGTAGTGATGATTCGGACAAAGATGAAGATATGACTAAGTTCGTAAGGAAATTAAAGAAAGGAACCAACAAGCATAAAGGTATTATTCCATTGAAATATTTTAATTGTGGTGGTATTCATCATTTTTCTTCTAAATTTCCTCGTAAGAATAAATATAGTGATGAAGAAGAAGATTCTAAAAGGGAAAAGAAATGTCAAAAGGGAAACAAGAGAAAAAACAAAAATAAATTCTTCAAGAAAATTTTATACTCAAAGGAGGACAATTCCTCATCAGATGAAGAGGATAATGATAGTGACAGTGATTTAGAAAGATTACTCTTCATGGAAGTAGAAGATGATTTTGAAGGATAAGGAGAAGTTGATCTCAGAGAAAAGATAATCAATACATTATAATAACTTAGGAAAGAAAGAAAGAAAGAAAGAAAAGTCACTTAAGGAAGAGTTAAAAATGAAAGAGGGATCTCATAATTCCAACTATGAAGAAATTGATCAGGTGATCACGAGTCTAAAAATTTAAATTGTAGAAGACAAAATAATTGAGGAAGTACTTAGAAGTAATTTAAAAGAAAAGGAGAAAATGATTGGAAGCTTGGAAGCATAAATAATATCTTTAAGGAAATATCTCCAGAAGAAAGATATGAAACAAAAGAGCTCAAGAATATTGGATCAAATCATCAGTAGTCAAAGACCATTAGATGATAGATCCAGACTAGGATACAATAAAGTACATAATTATAAAGTATCAAGATTCAAGACAACAAAACACGAGGCAGAACAAATAATCTATGCAAAGATTGCCATAGATTTTTTCAAGAAGGAAGAATGAAAACCTCCAAAGAAGAACATTCCAGAAATAAAGAAGAATCAAGAAGAAAATTGATAAGGAGTGCATGAAAAAGAAGATCATGTACTCCCAGGTATTAAATATTATTTTATGGTCATTGTTTTAATTGTGCTAATTTTGGACATAAAGTTGTAAATTGTAGAGCCTATGCCAAGAACCAAAGCAACTATGTAGGGTACTTAAATAACAGTTATCTAAGAAAATCTTATGAAGCACACAATAGAAACAAAAATAATTTTGGTTCATTGAGAAATGAAGTAGAATGCTACAAATGCAACAATTTTGGACATAGTGAAGAATTGTAGATTGAGTATTCCAGCTAGGGAATCAAAGAAGAACAATAAAATTTAGATATCGGAACCACAAGAGATATTGAAAAGAAAGCAAAACCAATGGAATGAAATTGTACACAAGTGAAGAATTGATCCTAAGTATCTAATAAACCCAAATTCATATAACTAAATTGAATTGCAATCACACAAAATATCAATGGAAATCAAACTACACATGAACAAAACTGGACATGGAATAAATTAAATTTTAACTACTAAGTAGATTGAAAACACCAGTGCATCACCTAGATCGAGGGGCCCTTCTCGAACTCAGAAACACACCTAAAAACCTAATTCAAACTAGATAAATGTTTAATAGAGAAGAAAGGATCAATTGTCACTCAATATAAACCATGATTACAAGAAAGTAATGATCATCACTTTAGATCTATGATACAACGAGTTTCTCTTATAAAAAATTCTCGATATCTTCTCCTGATACATGAGGCTTTATTTATACATAAAAAATTGGTAGGGAAGGATAGAATTGAATCCCCAAATCCCTGAGATGTTCAAACAAATTTCTAAATTTAGAAAAAGGACCAATCATGAATTCTAGCCAAATCCTGGTTAAAGAACCAAGCATACCTCCCAAACCATTTAAAATTTTGAAAACTCATCTATGAGGAGGCTGAATGGCCTCGTTTGGCACAAACCCATGTTCTCAATTTTTAACATTTGTCTGCATCTGCTCACCATGGATATCATAAAACTATCTCTCTATTCTGGCACAAGTCTACAACTTTGATAAAAATTACACATATGTATATGCAGAGTTGGATCTAATAGTCTTTTTGGATGTAAGGGATATGCTTGGTCATCCATGTGATACGTGAATTTATCTAATTAAATTTCATTCCTTCCTCTTGCTTTAATTTGTTGTTGTTGGGTCACATATTTTTCCATGTGGACATGTTGACTTCATATTTGACTTCGTCCCTATTCCAAGCTGGAAGATTTGTAGGCCAGACAGATAGGTGGATGAGCTCCATGGATCCTTTTGATGATTCTCAAATGTCATGGTTCCATCTAATGTTGACTGCAACCCTGTACATGAACAAATTTGTTGCAGAAACGTGTCAGAGTAATAAGATACAAAATTGTAATATGAGTCACTAAATAATTGGAATATTATGTAGCTACTCATTATAAAAATGGTTAATTAAATAATTTTTCATTGAGAAGTATGGAATTAACATAGGAATAAACAATTTTGCCTCTAACCCTATTCACTGCATACATTTTGTAGTTGAGCATGTTTAAGTGGAAAAAAGGAGTAAAGTGTAATATAAACGAGGAATAGGTATAAGTTGTGAATGGGAATAAAATATTGAACTCAGTCCATTTTGAGGACTCAACATCTCCCTCACACGGAAGATGTTGCATGTCCTCATGCGACCAAAATGACCCTACAAAATTTCAAAAATTCAGTCCTCTTCCTCCTTAAGTTCTCTCTGAGGCATATCTCAAAAATGTTCAATATTGAGGCTTTTCATTGTCCAATTCTTACCTTATCCAACTTGTTTCTTAGTCTTATGATCTTAAGTTTGGTTAGATTTCTCTACATATACCATTTTATGGCTTTTGTTTCCAACAACTTCTTATGTGATTCCCATTTCTCTTTATCTTTTTGTAGTTGAGAAATATTTGTTTTCAAGGATGAATTTTCCAATTTGATAAGGTTATTAAGGAGTGTTATCTCCTTGATTTCTTCTTTTAACTTTCTGATCTTTCCAATTTTATTTTATTTCAAAGAAGTGGGAAAATGTTTAATTTTTGGTTCCTTGTCAATCTCCGGTGCATCATGGACTTCATAATCAGTCTCAAATTGATTACATTCTTTGTCTAATTCCTCTAAGTGAAAATTAGGTAAATGAAGACTAGGTGATGGAATAGAAATTAAATTAGACCTGAGTTTTCTTGAGCTTTCCATTCTTCAATTCTTTTATTCCTGCATTGATTGCTTCAAGAATTTTGGGCTTGGATTCTAGGATTTCCAACTCATAAAATTTGTTTTTTCTTCAAAATTTTTTCTTTTGGAACCTTTACATTTCTCTCATATAGTTGTTTGTTGCAAAGGTGTCTTCATGAAACAATTTATTGCCAAGAAATCCATCCAAGTGTCATTTTGGTCCTGAAATTTTGTCTTCCATTGTCATTTTTACCAAACCAAAAAAATAGATTGTTCTCCATAAACTTTTTCACAAAATATTTGAGCCATCAAAATATTTTGCAAAAGTTCTTGTTCTTGAAATATTAATTGTTGAGAGATTAATTGTTGAAAGATTAATTGTTTAAAGATTGGATGTCAATAAATTGTTGAAAGATTCGTTGTCATTATGTCAGCACTTGAATAGGAAGCTAACAAGCCGGATTTCGAAGTAAAGTAGATGTAAATATAAGTTAACAAGTTGCATGTCAGTTGCATGTTAAAGTAACTGTAAACATAAGTTAGCAAGTTACATGTGAGTTGTAGTTCATCATGATATTCTAAAAAAAGGTTAACAAGTTGCATGTGAGTTTCATGTGATTTGCATGTCATCATGAGATCCTCATTAAAACATAGAGAAGAGTCAATTGGAAATTACTTCTGAGAATATAGATTGGCATATTTGAGGCACTGAGTTGAGGTCAGAGAATTCCAATGAAGGAAGACATTTGTAGGAGCCAAGAATACATAGAAAGAGTTAAAGATTTAGGTCTTTTGTGTAAATATTAGAAACATTAAGAAAAGCGAATGAGAGTGAGATAAAAAGAAAGTTTAGGAAAAGTAGGGAATTTTGTCTAATGATAAAAACAATTGATGATGGGTTTTCAAGAATGGGTAAGTTCCTAGTATATTCTTGATTGAATTTGTTAGAAAGTTTTTCAATTTCAAGGGATTCCCTAATAATGTGAAATGAGAGATGGGTGTTTGAATCTTGATTAAAGAAAATGAAGTTCTTGCTATTATATGAATGCTCCATGATAATGAACTTAGTATTGTGGTTATGGAAAGTTTTTTTTATATATTCTTAGAGATGAGTTTCAATAGATCTACTAGTTTGATTGATGTAAGGTTTTCCACAAGAGTAGGAAATTTGGTAAACACCTTAAGGGAGCATAGGGTCCATTTTATATTTAACACTTATAAATAAATACTTTAGGGTTTTGTGGGGATTGAAAAGAGTTTTGATATTTTTTTTGCTAATATTGTGGAAATATAAATAGTAATTCCATGAATATAAGGGAATGAAATTAGGGTTTGGAAGGGGAAGGGGGTTTTGGGGTTTTGGATGGATGGCATAGTGAAAGGGTTTTCTAATTTGGGAAATAGAATAGTTATTGGATTACAATGATTTATTAGGTGCAACCTTTCTTTTTCTATAAGGTGGGGAACATAAATTTGAATGCCTCTAGCTATAGGATTTTTAAGAATGGAAGATTTTAGAGCTAGGTGGTGGTGGGATTCGACATGAAGGTATTTATTTGTATGGTCCTTTTTACGATAAACTTGGTGGGAAAGGGAACCATCAGAGATATGGGTGACTTGAACGTCTAGTAATGGGAGTGAGTTGTCCTTTTGGTTTTCCATGGTAAATTCAATGTGGAGAGATAGGCTATGGAGGTGGTCAAAAACTTAATTAATAGAATATTGATCATGTGGTCAGATGAAAAAGGTTTCATCAACAAAATGAAACCATCATTTGGACATGCCATGGAAATTATTAAGACTAATTTATCAACTTAGAGACTTTAGTGTTGTCCATTAATCATACCATAACTATTTATTTTCAATGATATGAAATATAGTAAACCTATCTTACAATTTCTACTTTCTAGAAGGTTCAAAATTATCACTTTATGTTCATCTTTTCTTATAGGCTACATAGATAATACATGAAGCATGTGCAATAGTGGCCACCTTGTTTTAATTAAAAATATCAATTATTTAGATTGGTACACATTGATAATAATACACATTTGCGAACTCCAAAAGGATTTTTCATAATCATTAGACAATGTAGGTCATGGTGTACTGTTAATCATGGACAAAAATTAAAAAAAAAAATGTATATAGTGCTATATTTTTCTTTGGATTTTTAATATTAAAGTTTTTTAATAATTAAAGTAAATTTATTTAATGCATAATGGGTGGGATGCATACACATCCACCATATTGTTTAGTAAAAATGATTAAGATAAAAAATAAAAAATGAGTTTGTTTAATTTTAAATACCCATATATAAAATAATATAACATAGTAGCATCAAACGGACGAATTCGAGAATCACTAAACCATAATACCGACATCAGGTAGGGTTTATCATGATAATTCAAGGTATGCCCCATCTTGTAACTATAAGAGGATCTTCAAGGCATAGATACCATCCATCATCAATGTCTGGGGGATTGGGGTCCTTACAAATAGTAAGGGATAAAGTAGGAAATCACTTGCGCTATGTGACAAGGGTTGATACATTGGAGGCTCATGTTTGCCACACTATAACCAATTTGTTAGCCTTATGATGATCACTCAACTATGACTGCACCAATGAAGGTCTTGTAGGCATTGATGTCCTTTATCTTGTTATATAAAGGGCATCCCCATTTTAATCCATAAACTATTGTATGTAGTCCATCTCCATCCAAAACTTGTACAATTGTACTATAATATACATGGCTAGATTGACGTGAATTAATGCCCCATTATACAATGAAAAAGAACAATCATGATCAGGTTTTCTAAATATGACATCACTATGTTGTTCCAAAGAAAATAAAGAACTTTAGTTTGAATAAACTAGAAGGCATGGAAAAATTATATAACCCATGATAACTTATCCCTTAATATAACTTCTTGTTGGATTGCTGAGAGGGGGGGTGAATCAGTAATAGCGTAATTATAATCCTTTTTCTTCAAATGTTATATCAATGTAGAATTATTATCCAATAATGAGCAGTAAGAAATAAACAATCACACATATACACAGTACACCAGTATTTTACGTG
>JASDQU011311025.1:3866-16396 GCA_032191745.1 Picea mariana | reverse complement strand
GTTTTTTGTTAATTATTATATGTTTTTTATGTTTTTATTTTTATTTTTATTTTTTAACTCTTGTGTTTACGTTTTATTATGTGTCGTTTATTTGTTTTATTTTAATTTTAATTTATTTTATGTTTATTTAATTTTTAGTTTTATTTTAATATTTAATATTAACCTAAATTAACCTAAACACTAACTTAATTATTAATTAGTCTAACCTATTCTAACTATACTAAACTTATTAATAACATTATTAACCAATTGTTTTTTCCTTTAATCTAAGTTTGTTTATTCGTGTAGGCATAAAATTGACAAAGGGGTGAAGGAATGAAGGGTGAGGGACTGAAGGATGCAATAGTGGATGAAGGATGCAACAAGGTGATGGAGGATCAGGCGAAATGGATGGAGGGGGAAATGGAAACAACCAAGAGACCAACAAGCCACGAACTTCATCATGAGACCCACAAATGATATCTGAATCATCAGATCTCCTATAATTATAGGACCCTAACATAGGCTCCACTTGGGGATGGCAACTCCTGAGGAGGTGTCAAGAATATCAGACCTCTGAACATGCAAACCAGTGCTTTATTCGTTTGGCCATGGAGTCGTTGTAGCTACAATCTTCGAACTGGTTCAGATTTAACTGAACGCTAAATTAGATATCATCAACTGCAAACTCTGCTGGAAACCATACAATACTGAAAAAGATGCTCAAATGACTGAGCTTATTCAGAACTTCTACCTATCCTATATTGCTTAAAATCATGCTAAATCAAATAATACAAAAATGCCAATGAAGCCAATCAAGTAGTTGTTGAGACCAGTGGACTGCTTGACTGCTTGTTTGTACAGTAAAAAAGGCAACTTGACCTTTTGTCCATAGATTCAAAACTGCAAAGTGTAATGGCCACTTCCCAAAACATGATTGATCTTTACAACAGAGACCTCGACAATCCTGAAGAACAAAAGTAGTGCCAGAGATAGATTGGGGCTCTGTAGTGAAACATTTCTCCATATAAGTGACTATAGGATCAAGGTAGAACTGACATGTTCCTTGATTTTTAAATTTAGCCAAGTCAACAACATGATCTGACACTATATCAATGCTATTTGCATCCTCATGCAATTTTTAATATGGCTGCAAATTTTCTGATAGGTTTAGCAGTAAGATTGTTGCTGAACTAGATTGTGAAGCTGATTTCCTAACCATGTCAAGATCATAACAACTTTTCAGCTCATGACTGGAAAATGACGAATGGTTTTGACCACACAGGTCATCCAACCGATCAATTATTGGATCCTGAAAAGACTGACCAGATTGTTGTGTTGATTCAAGTGAAATTTCATGAATTTCTATGTGTTTATCCTTCAACACTTGTTCAAGAGTCTCCTTCAAAATTTGAAATGAATATTAATCTAATGGTACAGAATTACATTCGACTAATTCAAATCTTGTTTCGAGCTCTGGACATCCATCTGGACTTTGAAAATCAAGGGAAATTAGTGACTGTGATTTTGGATCTAAAATAGGTCCCATGTCATCAATGACATCCTTTACTGACTCATTAGAAGATTTTTTGTCTTCACTATTTACAACTTGCCTAGAGTTTCTTTTCATAAATTGAAAAGATGAGAAACACAAGGGCAAAGATTTTTCCCTTACTCTGAAATTTTCTGCATTTTCCTCATCGCTGTCATGATTGTTGTGCAAAGGTTGATTTTCATATCTGAGTTGTAACTGATATTCTTCCTGCCAACGACATGCTGTTGATTGCTTTGAACAGTCCACATCTATTTTAGCCTCATGATCATCATCATATTGATCACACTTGGGTAGATTATCCAAGTAAGAAATGTCATCAAACATGCACATCATATCAACTGGTTGTTCCTCTGCAAGTTGAGATGGAGCTTCATCTTTGACTATGTTGTGAATTGAATACATGAAATAATCCTTTGGTGGTTCAGAATACTGAGGCTGGGCTTCAAAGTGTTTGTGGGCATTGATCCTTGTCTGTTTTGGCACTAATGGAACATAAGGTCTTCGAACAAGAAGCTCATCTTTCCTGCTAATTTTCTACATCATCTCTTTTACCGTATTTGCCAGGACATCTAGTTTCATTTCTGAAGATGTCATCCCTTCATTTTCTGTTCTATCTTTTTCTTCTGCCTCTAAATTTGCCCTTCTATCCAACAAGTTAGCTTCCACATCAACCATAATCTTTTGCATTTCTTCAAGGGTTGCAGTGTTCCTTTCTCTTAATTGGAATGTCATCTCAGGATTGAAGACATCTGGGTAATGCAAGTGAGCTGATCCCAGGGGTGGCCTTATATCAGCAGGCATTGCATGATATACCTTATTGAATCTTGCTGAAAACTGATGTACTGTCTCCCCTGGATGTCTTTTCAAATGGTCATACTCTTCTAGGATGAGAAAGACATTTCTCATGATCACCCATCGATCTAGGAAAACTTGCACAAATTGACGAAAATTGTTGATGCTTGCAGCTGGAAGGTTCTTAAACCAATATTTAACTTTACCTAGAAATGATAGGGCAAACATCCTGATACAGACATCATCTTCTTCCACCTCAAATAGATCAAGAAAATCCTTAAGATTTTGAATGTGTTTTTCTGCAGTGATATTCACATTTTCCCCATCAAACCTAGGAAGATTATTACTATAATTGGTAGGGAGATCATGGAGAAAAGGAGGCAAAAATAGAGGCTTGTATTTGTCTGGGACTTTCAAAGGTATAGGAGGTAAAGCAAAGGGTTTATAACTATCTCGAATTTCAACCTGTAACTCTGGGATTTTTACATATGTGTTTGAGATCTTGACAACTATGGGGAATAAAGCAGGAGGCTTATGTCTGTCAAGGCTTTCTATAGGTGTAGGAGTGTGTACCAGAGCTATGGGAATGGGCTCAACCCTTTGAGTTTCTTCAGATTGAAAATGATCATCCTAAATTTCAACAATATACTCTGGACCAGGATCATGATAAGAGAGAAAGTAATTGCAGATGAAACCAATAATATCATGAATACAAATTAAGCTCGAGTACCTGGTCTTTCTAGGATGCTTGGTCATGCTTCAGGTTCTTCCTCTAGTGGAGTCTTTGAGTTGGCACTGTCTGGAGATGATTGGAGTCGCTAGGTGAATGATCTCAGCCTTCTTGTGTCTGGTCACTGTCCACCATTAGTGATCAGATATGGAAATTGAAGTACACTCCTGGAGAATTCTCCCCAGTATGGTCGCCATTCTGTTATCCATCTATAATTTTCCCAAGGCTATGGAGGCAGTCACAGAGGCAACATCAAAACCACTTCGAGTCTTGGATCTAGCCCTCCAAGACTCAGAGAGGGATCTCTCTATTTGATATAATTTTATTTGGAAGGGATATTAGGCTAGTTATGAAGAATGGGGTTTGTTTTTGGATTTGAAGTATATGGGAGATTGAAAACTTTCATTTCCATTGAGCCATGGGGTTTGTCCTCAAGAACAGGGATCTATCACAGGTTTTAGGATGAGTTATTACCACGAGGCAGGTTAGCAAAACTGTTGGATCTAATTTGATTAAATGAAATGGAACAAAAGAAATGAGGAAGATATATAGGGCATAGGAGCAATTAAGAATTCCTTAGCCCAATTTCAGTTGAAAACATGCAGGTCAATAAAGGACCAGAGATAGAGTATGTGTGCATAAATTATGTTCTTAATCTTTCCTTTAATGAATAGACCAGGAGATACATGAAATGGATTTTACATAAGTAAGAAAACAATTACTGACAAAGGAAAACATCACCAAGGAGTTCTGCACAAGAATCCTGCAGGTCGAGCCTCTTTATTTCTGATGGATCCTTTGGAAAATTACACAATATCCCCTAAGGGGCTTGAATAAAAAATGAATCAATAATCAACCTCCCCACATTTTTCTTACTACAGTATATAAAACCGACTCTCTCCAGGCTTAGGAGGTCGAAATTCAACCACCTTGGCCAAAAATAGAAACAAAAATCCCTAAAAATCCTGAACTGTCCGCCATGAAAGGCGAGCTGAATTGCTGAAAAAATGGGTTGACTCAGACATCCTTTTATCCTCAACGGTGACACCTATGTGTAAATTGGAAGATTTTATTTTATATGAGCATGTTATGGACAAAAACCTCTTTCATTTTTTTCAATTTCATCTCCAGTTCGCCGAAACAGTTCTCGCAAAATCAGGACTGAATCAGGAAAAATGAAAAACTAAAAAAAATGGGGCTCGAAGATGGCTTAGATTCTCCTTGATCATGGCACCTTTGCAAAATCTGGAAATTTTTGTTCTTCATCTTGTGATGAACAAAAACCTCTCTTGGTTTTTTAAAATTCGTTTCCATTCGCCCGGAATCCTCTTCGGAAGACAACTGGTCAAAACTGGAAAAATGGCGGTTTTGTAAAATTGAGGGAGGGCAATTTTGGAGATGGTAAGTGGTATGTCGGACCCCCCTGAAGTGGTGAGTGGTATTGGAAGGGGGGGGGGGGGTCCGATTTCACCTAGAGGGGACAAGTGTCCCTCCCAATACCACTTATCAGACCCCCTTGGTGTGAGGTGACGTGAGGGAGGGGGGGGGTCTGATACGCACAGGAAGTGTAATGGGGAAAACTTAGGATAAAATGAGTTTGGTTTTAATTTTTTGTTTTTTGTTAATTATTATATGTTTTAATTTTTATTTTTTAACTCTTGTGTTTACGTTTTATTATGTGTTGTTTATTTGTTTTATTTCTTTGTTTTATTTATTTTATGTTTATTTAATTTTTAGTTTTATTTTAATATTTAATAATAACCTAAATTAACCTAAACACTAACTTAATTATTAATTAGTCTAACCTATTCTAACTATACTAAACTTATTACTAACATTATTAACGAATTGATTTTTCCTTTAACCTAAGTTTGTTTATTCGTGCAGGGATAAAATTGGCGAAGGGGTGAAGGAGTGAAGGGTGAGGGACTGAAGGGTGCAATGGTGGATGAAGGATGCAACAGGGAGATGGAGGATCGAGCGAAATAGATGGAGGGGGAAATAGAAACAACTGAGAGACCAACAATCTATGAACTTCATCATGAGACCCACAAATGATATAAGAATAATCAGATCTCCTATAATTATAGGACCCTAACACCTAACATGGCCTTGTTGCGAAGACCCATTCTTTATTTTCACCATAGTGATGTTTAGGGGGGGTGTTGGAGTTACTTCCACACTTAAGATTTTTTTTTCTAATGTTTTTCCTATGTTTATTAGTCTTTATCCAGTCTCCTAAAGTTTAAGGAGAATATTCCTCTAGAAAATATTCTCTTCAGTTTGACTAGTTGAGTGCAGTCTAGATGCTACATTGGTTTTGTCACCATGCAACATTGGGATCATCACCAAGTAATGTGCATTGTCCTTGGGATCATCACCAGACTAGCGCATTGCCTATGATTCCCTTATATCCTCCTCACTTCACTATGTTTCAGTCAGTTAACTGAAGATTGGTTTAATTTTGGATCTTGAACTTCTCCGGTGGTTCCTACCAAGTCTAACTCAATCAACTTAAAATATAATTCTCATTTTTTGATACTTAAAGTGTCACAATCAACCAATATTTCTTTTAATACCTTTATCCTTTTAAGCCAACAAAATTTTAATTGTTTTATTCGAGTGGGAGACGATAAATCTTTTTCTTTCCTTTTTAGTTAACTCATACTCGAGACCTTTAAAACAAATGTAGTAACAACATCTTTGGAGAACCCTTCATCATTTTCTAGATCTTCCTGAAGATATTTCCTCATATTTGTAATTCTGGAACCCAAAGAAATGAATCCTCTCTCCAATTCCCACGCCTCTAGAATGCGAGACATTCTCTTATTTATGTTCTCCCCAACATATCATCTAACTGCAACAAACATA
This sequence comes from Picea mariana, assembly GCA_032191745.1. Classification (NCBI taxonomy): domain Eukaryota; kingdom Viridiplantae; phylum Streptophyta; class Pinopsida; order Pinales; family Pinaceae; genus Picea; species Picea mariana. The sequence goes on along the minus strand of JASDQU011311025.1, from coordinate 10,469 downwards.
CTTGATGTTGCCCTTAATTTCGAGCTTGATTCTAATTTTCTATAAGAAGTCTTCCAGGGTTTAATTGTTGAAATCAGAATGAAAAATATTAGTGGTGGCATCATGACATTCTCCAATTCTTTAATCCTTTATTTTAAATTAGCATTTTAGCTTCCATCTCATTAACTGACACTTCCAGAGCATCGCTTTCTATGGATCTTTGCAATTCTTGATGGCAGGACTCTGCTTAGGTTAAATTCTGAATTTGTCTTTCCTTGAATCTTTTTGCTGTTGATTAATTGGGTTGGTTGTCATTTATGTCAACCCTTGAAGCAAGTCCGGTAGCAAATTTCGGTATCCCCAACAATATGGTTAAGGGAATTTATTTTGATTGATATATAATGGTATGAATATTAATATATTTGTAGATAAGACTATTCTAGATGGATAGTACATGTCATGCCTTTTACGATGATATGTGGAACGTCACATAACTCCTCACGGTTAGAGAGTTATGGTCTTGTGAAGTTGGAGAACCCTCATGAGTTATCTAGAAGGTCAAATAAGTCAAAGTATTCTAGAAGCTCCTAGAAAAAGGTTTACTAGTCAAGTGGGTGAAACTAGGAGTTAATCATGGGTTAAGATGTTTTAATAAGAAAATAATTAAAAAAAAATTAGTTTCAACTAGAAGTGGAGAATTTACTATTTGTATCAAACTGGGTTAGAAGTGGAAAAATTGTTAGAAGTGGGTTAGCTCTAAAAGAAGGAAATTGGGTTGAGTTTATTAGAAGGCAACCCCTTGAGGAAGCTATATGGAAGTACAAATAAGAGAGCAAGGCTCTCCCATTAGCATTTATTGAGCACACTAAATATCTATTATTGTGTAAGGTTTATTGCAGGTACTCATTGATACATCTGAAGTTTTGCAAGTATGAGGTAGCACGAAGGGTTGACGGTGAAACTTTCAGAATTATAGAAAATACTAAAAAAACCATAGCTTTTGAGGTGTACGCGGGCCATAGTGGAGAAGGGCGCGTACATATGTGGGATTTTAGTATCAAAGGGCACGTACATGTGAGAAAATCCTTAAAAACTTAAGAAGATGAAGATGCTAGGTATCTAGAGTATGAAAGCAAGCTCCCAGGAAGGTCTACAATGATAAGTTACAACAGATCTATCTACAGGTTCAAAAGGTATGTCTTACCTCTATGTGTAGTTGAATATTGTTTTCTACATGAGATATGGTTATGGGGGTTTGAGTATTTTCCCTAGAGAGGCTATTGAATGCATGAAACTCACTGTATAAGTCAAATCTACAGAAATACAATGCTCATATAATTAATGTTTATGATTGGTACATCTTGTTAAGTGTTGAGGCACATCTTGTATTTCTTGGAATATGGTTAAGGGTTTTTGTGGTACATGGTTGAGAGCTTGTATTTGTGAAGTGGTTGATGTATTGAGAGGCTATTTATCAGTAAGGGTTTGATGTCTAGTCCATGTGAGGGCTATTATACTTTCTCATGATTATACACACTTGTATGGCACATGACTAGAGAATTATAGATGCATTTGGTTAAAGGATACATATGAGGATGTATGCATAGAACACAATTATAGTCTATACACAGTGACATGTTATAGGTTGATGTGACAGAGGCTGCAGAGGGTTAGAGATTTTCAAGAGAGAGAGAGAAAACCCTAGTTTTCAGAAGGCATACGCTAATTGTAGTACAGAAAGGCCGCGTACATACCCAGGTTGCAGTATAGAAAGGGCGCATACATATGCGCACTGTAGAACATACATTTCACATACCTGTTGGGTTTTGTTGGTACATGTTGAGTACATATGCAAGTTGCTTACATGATAATCACTCATGCTGGTTACAGGTTGTTGGCACATATTGGTACATGTTTACAACGATATATCTCACAGTGATAGTGTGGTAGTGTTTTCATCATCTTACTTGTATTTCAGGGCGACAATATGGGAAACGGATAGGTGGTTGTATCCACCTTCTGATTGTAGTCAGATAACATAGGGGTTTGTAGCCTCCTTCTGGTTGTAGCCATAGAATTGGGGATTTGTAGCTTCCATGAGGTTGTAGCCTAAAAATATAGGGGGTCAGAAATTCCTTCCAGTTGCAGTTGGAGAACAAAGGAAGTTGGAGCTCTCAATGAATGTAATTCTTATAGACATATAAGAAAAAACATTATGTGGTTTTCTCCTGCATTGGGTTTCCATGTAAAAATATTGGTGTACTGTGCATCTATGTGATTGTTAATTGTTTATGGTTTATTTACTTTACACTTATTGGATGATAATGTGACACTGACCATCAAGATAAATAACACTTACATATTGTGGTTAAAAGGATTAAAAATCTCTATTACTAATTCACTCCCCCTCTTAGTAATCCAACATTTGCCTTGTGAATGAATTCTTTCAAAACTAATTTCTTTGAGTCTTTATCAAATAGAGCACTATGAAGAGTTAAGGATTCTTCGAAGAAGAAGACTGGTTCTTGTGTTTCCAATTACATTGCAACTTCTTTGCTTTCTTAAATCCTTTGCTCATCATCAAGAAACTCTATATCTTCAATGTTTTCATCCAGATCCATGTCCTCAAGGGAATCTTCTTCTTCATGTAAAACTTCATCTATCTCCCGTTGATTTGTCTGCCTTTTTATTTTAATAGTTATTGTGAGCTTATGAGGCCTTTCATGATTCCTTTTAGGAGGATCATGGTCATCTCCACCACCATAATTTTCAGTTAAATATTTCTTCTGCTCCTGGTTTACAAGTTGAGGGTTTTGTTTTGGTATGTCGCTTCTTTGAGAAGTGCTTCGAGACCACGTGCTTCTTTCATTTACAACCTTTCCATGTTGTCAATGTGGTTCATTAGAGCTAATAACAATTTTGAGATCTCCAATTGGGACTGCTTCAGGGTTCTTTCCATTGCCTTATTCTTGTCCAAATGAATAGGTATTTGCATATGATACACTGAAACCCAAAAAGATCATGTGATTCATGAAATATTTTTTTTTGTAACTAGGGGAATCGGTAACAATGACAGTATCGTACTCGCATGACACGGGGTTTAATCCTGCCGGCTGCCTTGTAACCCCTAGGGAGAAATCACACCACCTGCAAGCACGTCCTCTAGATAAATCAGGGTGAGAATCAACCTTGAGACCTCTTTTTACATATTTCCTTCCATTTACACGACACTTGCCAATCAGTCTACACCCATGCGAGCCTGATTAATGAAATATTGATAGGGTCGAACCCTTTGATTTCATTTTCCACCTTTAAATTGTACTGATCAAATTAGACCACATACTCATCAATTTTTGAAGAATTCTTTAATGTTATTTCACCAATTCTCAATGGCAAGGAAATGAATTGTCTTTTCTTCCTTTCATAGAAGAAATAAGCCCATAATCTGCATCGTTTACATACTTCTATTACAAATATCTTGTTTGGTACATAAAATGGAAAATAATCTGGCCTTTCTAGAGAACAATAAATCCTATTGACATTGTAATTTTCCATTGCTTCAAAACTTCCCTTTTTATCTAGAAAAGTTGCTGCTTCCAAAGAAAGTCTTGAAGTACCAGGTCCAAACATGAGTTTCTTAAAAGAAGAAACAAATGAATCATGCAATTCATATAAATTATACTTGGCCTTTTGCTTCCATAAGGCATGGTACCATGTATGAACTTGGTCTATATTGTAGTTGACCAGTTTGGCAAAATGCAGTCCTTTGAATACATGACAATATGTGATAGAAAATAGTAAATATGCAGACATGTAAAACTTCTTGTTATTCTTAAAATTTGATAATTGGAAAGATAATTCACCGGATTTTTTTTTTGACCAATGCAAAATATTTTTCTCATGGATAGAAAAATATAAAATATAAAGAGCTAAACGAGGAAATGTAGCATTTGATTCTTTTCCAAAACCCTAGCAAAGAGCCATGCCATTTCTTGATATGTTTTTTTCATTTGACTGACCTGTATAGTTGGTAAATCTTCTGAAATTGTTGCCAGGTCTTCCAGATATTGCTGCAAAAGGTCCTGTTATCCCCATTTTGTGGATAACTAAGGAGATTATGTCCTGAGGCCCTGAGGTTGCAGATAGGGTCTGCCAAGAAGACTACATGTCCAACAATACCCTTTTGCATAGTTGGAAACCCCTCTCACTCCCAAAGATGGTCACAGATTTCTAGATGGCATCCACCACATCAATTCGCATCTGGAAGGTAGTGGGCCTTGCTCCATGAGATACAAGTTAGTATTAAGGTGATCATCACTTCAATATTTAAGCCAATTGAGTATGTTGTATCTTAGATTGCTCTAGATTTCATAATATATGCTTGGACATTATGTTTTCTTCCCTCCTTCACTTTGGTGGTTGACATTGTGGCCTATTAAGTCATTTTCCTTGGGGATGGGTTTTCTACTAGGAACTCCCTTAAAGAGCCATTGTACCATTCCTGACCATACTTACCACTTTCCATCATTATTTCCCTCGATTTCCTTATCTCTTGGGTTTTTAGGGCGTATTGACCCAAGAAGGGGTTGTCCCTCATTCTATGGGAAGGGGATGAGGGCCCATAGGGATTGATGTTGAGTAAAAGATAAAATCCTTGTATGAACCTTCTAGATGCAAGAAAGTAGTGAAACACTTATCTTTGAGTAAAGGGGACCCACAATAAAATAATGAATGTTTAAAAGGTTAGTCGAAGGACATGATGTCTCATCACGAGTCGACCTATCACATCCATGAATATCTAGTGGTATGGAATTTCCATCATCTGGCCACCAAACTAGCGTAATGGCTCTCAACTGCATGGTTAAGAGAAAGGGGGTCTCATCATGAGCCAACCTTCTCATTTCTACTAGGTATTTGTGGGTGACATTTCTATTATATGGTCACCATGCCAGGTCAGTGACCTTCAACCTCTCCTTAAAATTATGAAAGAATAAAAATAATGGCAATTAATGGACTTGGAAAAAGTGAATTGTGGATGAAGGCACCACACAGCCTCTACAAAGGCACCCATGAGACACCATGACCCCTTGTATATCAGGAGCCCTATTCCCATTGAGTCTTGACCCCAACCATTTCATCCACTTTACATGGCTTAGAGATGGATCTCTTGGAAACTCTCCTTGACCTAGGGAAAAATATACCCAATAAGACATCTCGTTAACCCTCCCATATTCAATCTTGACAAGTCACATAGTGTCCTTGAGAAATTAATTGTCTGATATAATGATATTTGATGCACATGCTTAGGTGGATCATTTATTGATTGGATTCACTTATCATGATGTTATGACTTGAGATCCTTGGAGGGAGTGCTCGTTTATCTTTGCAGGACCTAGTTGGTGGACAATTTTGAGAGAACAATCCTAGATTGGGCTTCCATGGGGATATAAGCCCATAGGTTGAATGCCAAGGGTCCACATGCTGGATCACATAGATGAAATATTGAAGGCTTAGAGGACAGGTGGATGGACCTAGCCCATGCTTCACTTGCCAAACAACTTGCCTAAGAGAGGCAAAACGTCGCCTCCTAGGGCATGACATCACTTTTGGGGGCTAGGGTTTGGTGGTGATGTAGCCACTCATTGTCACATGGACATTTTTATGAGGAGGAGGTCTTCACCATGAGGAGATTGCATAGATGTTTGACATGTGGCCTTTGGAGGCCTACCGATTCTTCTCCAACACCAACAACGTCTTCCAAGTGGAAAAATGTCCCCTAAAGGGGAGACATCCATGTAAATTAGGGTTTTACTTGTGAAAAAGTGAAAATTTAAATGAATTGTTTAATATTGGTTTGTTAAAGGGGGCAATATTAGGGTTGTTGACCCCTAGTCTTGTGGTTTACCCCTTAATATATGGAAAAGACACCTTAGTGACATTTTGTATAAATAAGAGATAATAAGATCTCATTTGAACATAACTCTCCCTCTTGTGAGAGGACTTGATCTGAAATTTTTGCTACACTTGGCTATATTTGTCTCTTGTGCACTTGTTTATGGCTATCTCTTGTAAATGGTTGATGGAGGAGTGATGCACTAGCCTTAGATGAATGCTTTCTAGATTTTATGGTGGATTATCTTAGCATCTTTCTTGATTTTGGCATGGTATTTTACTCTTATGCTATCATTTTTTTCAAGTCAAGGATTGTTGTGCTAGGAGCCAAGTGGGAAGTACAAGTATTTACATCCCAACTCTAGTCTCCATCATTTATTGCTGAAATTTCATTGATGTTGCAAGGGTTTGTTTGAGAAAGTAAGAGGATTAACACCCCTCATTCTCAAACCCTAACTAGAGATGCCTGCCTGAATTTACAACCCCAAAGAAGTAGCATCTCTAGTTCATTTATTTGGATCCATTAACCCAATAGTAAAGGCACTAGTCATCTATTGTTTTCATTGGAGATATAAAATCATTGCCTTGGGAAACATGAATTTTTGTCTTTTAAAAGACCTCTTGCTTGGAGTTGATTTGCCACATTGAGAGGACTCTTCCCCTACTAGGGCCTCCCCTCTCTCCCACTACTTAAATTTCTGTTACAAAATTTAACCTACAGCTATTAGGGCT
>JASDQU011311023.1:13970-25120 GCA_032191745.1 Picea mariana | reverse complement strand
TGTTGTCCATCTCTTTGTTTCTTTGGAGCTCTGCAATCTTTCTTCAGATGTCCTTTCTTCCCACAATTCCAGCACTCTATCCTTCCAAGTCTGTATTTGGATCTGCCCTTCCTAGAATTCCCACGGTTCCTTGAGCCCTTTCCTCTATCCTTTTGTCTTCCCCTATTCTCCATTTTCAACGCATTACCTGATGTCTCACCTGTGCTTTTCCGTTGCATTTCCTCACTAAGTATAACACCAACAACATCATCAAATTTTAAAGTATTTGAACCAGAGACGGAGTTACTCATAGCCATGACCAAGCCGTTCCAGCTTTCTAGCAATGAGCACAAGATTAGAAGAGCCCTAACCTCATCATCAAAGTTCACTTTTACGAAACTTAGTTGATTAGTAACCGTATTAAATTCATTTAAATGATCTGCAACAGACCCACCTTCTGACATATTCATATTAAATAATATATTGATTAGAAATACCATATTGGATGCTGAGGGTTTTTCATATAGTTTAGCCAACGTGTCCATCAAATCCTTCATTGTCTTTTCTTTCAAAATATTGAAAGCCACCGATGCTTCCAAGCTCAGTCGTATTGTTCCTAGAGCCTTTCTGTCAAGAATCTCCCATTCTTCATCCTTCATGGCTGTCAGCTTCTCTGCTACTCTACCCAATGGTAGGAATAGATCCTTCTGATATAAATAATCTTCCATCTACATCTTCCATAATTGGTAGTTTTGGCCGTTAAATTTCTCGACCCTAAACTTTCCATATTCCGACATTGCTCCCACTCGAACCAGGAACCCTCTTTTTCCTGCAAGTTACCTTTCGCTATGATACCAGTTGTTAGAAAAATAGGACAGCAAAGAAATAAAATAAAACAAATGCGGAAATAAAACATAGAAGATACACAATACAAGAGAGACACAGATTTACGTGGTTCACCCAGTGTGGGCTACGTCCACCAGAGAAATTGTCAGGTTCTTCCTTTATTATTATCCAGCAAATGAAGGGATACAACCTACAGAAAAACCCGTTGTAACTTCCTCTTCTTTCTCTCACAGTCTCCTCTCTCAGAATACAATACTCGCCATAATACATAGCCGCAATACATTTCCCTCATAAAAGAGGGTTTCCTTCTAGGGAAAAAAACCCTAACATAATTTCTACCGTTAGATCTACGACCTTATAATGAACGGTCCAGATTTACAATGAAATTACAATATACTTTTACATGGCAATTTTTCCTTCAGGGGCTTCGCCCCCTAACCCCCCAACCGGGGGGATATCCCCCCCGAACCCCGCAGAGGGGGTACCCCCCCTCTGCACTCCCTCGTGTGGAAGAGTGTACATACTTCTGGGGTGTAAAGTCTTCATGGGGTATAAACACAGCTGAAAAACACAAGACCTCTAAGTCAGGAAGATAATCAGGATCCACAACCAACACATTTTAGGTACGTGCAAATCATAAATCTGAGTGACATGTGGCATCTACTAGAATCATGACACGTCATCAAGTGATGTAAGTAAGTGACATCACTTCAGAAGCTTTACCACCAGCACTTGCCCAAAGTTATGAAGTCTCAAAGTGGTTTGGGGTCATCCATTGTCAATGAGGACAGGTGGCGCGAGATCCACAACTTCAGAATTTTGTGAATGGGGAGAACGTGAAAATCGCCGAACACAAATATTGACCATTGATCGTCAAGGGGAGTACGTGTTAGCTAATCTAATATTTAGGAGAAATCTCACTTCAAGGATTTCCAGTTGAGACTTGAGTATCCCAAAGTCTGGAGACACAAAAGGATCGTGATCGTTGATCCAAAAGGGACACGCATCAGTGGATTGTCAGCTCCAGGAAAAATCAAAGGAAGGTTGAAAGGTTGGAAAGTTGAGATTTCTGAACCCTAAATACACGAAAGGATCGTGACCGTTGATCCGAAAGGGACATGCGTCAGTGGATTGTAAGCTTCGGGAAAAAGCAAAAGAAGGTTGAAAGGTTGGAAAGTTGAGATTTATGAACCCCAAATACCCGAAGGGATTGTGACCGTTGATTTGATAAGACCACACGTCGTTAGATCGTGGACTTCGGGTGAAATTCTCCAGGAGCAAGCGGAGTTTAAGAATCGAGACTCCCGAAACCCGAAAGGCGAAATCGATCACATGTCACTTGGTCATTAAGACTAAGGATCATGCATGGATGGAGGAATGAAGACGGGAAAGGAAAATTTATTGAAGTCGTTGATCGAAGAAATTTGTTAGAGACCATGAGATCGATGATCATGCTCGATTGTAGGGCTAGAACATGATTGGGTCTTAATTTTCGTAAGTGGGCCGCAATCAAAACCACAGTATCGCCAAAGGGATACATGGAGCTATGTAGTAAATTGCGGGGTGAAAAGCGAGTTTCCCTTAAAATGCCTATGGACATGCCCACAATCATGTGGTCACGTGAAGCTCATCGCCCAAGCTCATATCGAAGAAAAAAGGGAGCTAGTTCTCTCTAAACCAAGAACGTGAAGAACCTTTCAAATAGGCGTATGGTCACCGCCAGTGGTCATGTGAAGGAAGGGGCTTAGAAGCCAAAAGCAACTGACTGTAACTTCCAGAGAAGATGAAGAATTTTGACTGATAGAGAAGCCAAAGATTCTCAGGATAACTAGAATAGAAGCCAAAGAACCTTGAATAACGGCCAGAGAAGATGAAGAGTTTGTATGATGATCAGGGAGACGACTCGACGTGTGAAAGACATGTAGAATAGAGAAGAGATGTAGTGTCTCTTTGAGAGTGATGCATGTGGGTAGGACAAGACACAGTGCATAATCTGAAGGGGATATCTGTGGCGCAATGAAGATGATGCAGAGGCAGCACTTACCATAAAAGGAAGAAGAGAAGCTGAATAGGATGAGGTGTTTAGCACGGGAGGAAAAAGAGAAGAGCATAGAAGTTGAACGATGAAGAAGCAGAATAGAGTATAGAAGTTGAAGAAGGCAGAGGATACATGGAGTTGTAACAAACCATATTAGAGATAGAGAAAGTAAGTAAAGGTTTTTAAGATTCATTCATGGTGGTAGGGTGGTGCTAGGGAGGATTATAGACCTCTTAATTCTAGTTGGTGCTAGAATATATTTGGGGAGTTGGTCCTTCCATCTAGTGGCTGCTAGAGAAACCTGGGAGTTGGTGCTTCCATCTATTTGGTGCTAGAGAAATCTGAGAGTTGGTGCTCTCTACAAGTTGTAGCTTGCTATCAAAGGTTGTAGCCTCATATTTGAGTTGGAGCTCAAAGACTGTGATGTACATGAAATTTGGAGCTTGAGTGACATCCTAAGAAGAAGAGGTTTTCACCCTTCATGGGTTTCCTCAGGAAAATTAGTATCTCTGTGTATTCTGTGTGATTGATCAATGTATATCTATACATGTTAAGTTATCAGCAACACATTAAATAATAATCTAGAAAGAATCAAAAAACAAGAAAAGTTTCAAGCTTATATATATAATTGATTCACCCCCCCCTCTCAATTATATTTCCAACAATTGGTATCAGAGTCGGTGCCTTTGATCAAAGGTAGATCCATAAGCTTGAACATGACTAGTCATGATGGAAGTTCAACAAATAGACCCCCTATGTTTGATGGAACAAACTTTGCCTTCTATAAAATAAGAATGAGAACACATTTAATGTATTTGGGTGTTGATGTTTGGGATGTCGTTGAAACAGGATATGTGAAGCCTGTAGTCTTGGCCTCAAAAGATGATAAGCTAGAGTTTAGCTTTAATGGAAAATCAATGAATGGCATCCTCAGTGGACTTGTTGAAGCCGAGTTTTTCAAAGTCATGCACTGTGATTCAAAAAAAGTTATGTGGGACAAGATGATAAGTAGTTATGAAGGTAATGAAAAGGTGAAAGATGCAAAACTTCAGACCCACAGACTGAAATTTGAGCAGTTAAATATGGATGAAGACAAAACTACCAATAAGTACTTTTTACATATAGAAGAACTTGTCAACACTACAAAAGTCCTAGGTGAAACGATAGATGAATCTTTTCTAGTCCATAAAATATTAAGATGTCTTCCTGATAGATTTAAATCAAAGGTCTCTGTTATAGAGGAAATAGTTGATCTCAAAACATTGACACTAGATCAACTTTTTGGAACCCTAACTGATTATGAAATGAGAGTCACCAAAGGTAAATCCACTACAAGGTAGGCATATTTTAATGTAGAGAAAAATACAGACTCCGATATAGATGAGATTGAAGAAACTTTTGTGAGAAGACTGAAGAAAAGATCAGGAAAATACAAAGGTAAACTACCCTTCAAATGTTTCAACTGTGGTAAGATAGGTCATTTTGCATCTAAGTGTCCTCACAAAAGAAAGGATCAGACATATGACGATGAAGAGAAGCACAAACAGAAGAAGGTCTATAAAGAGAATAATTTTAAGAAGAAAAGCCTTTGTGTAAACAATGATGATGATCCCTCAGATGATGAAAGAAGTTAATCTTCTATTGAAGATAAAATAAATGATATAATGCTAATATATTTAGATGATCTAAACACTACAGATACAGGAAATGAGTTCGTTGATTGTGAAGAAGTAGTAGATCTTGAAGGATAACTTGTTAGTTCCATGGAAGATATTGATAGACTCGGAGAAAAGAAAAGAAAAGAATAACAGTTACTACTCAGGTATGAGAAAACATGCAATGAACCATCTGAAGAAATTACTCTGTTGAAGGTTAAGTTAGAAGAATCTAAGAAGATTGAAGACATCCTCAAATAGAAATTAAAGGAAGCCGAAACAAAAGGTGAAAAATTGGAAGCTGAAGTAGTGACTGTCAGAAAATATCTAGTAAAATTCCAGGCCTTATATGATCAAAATCTAACAAGTATTAAATCCTCATAAGGATTATCCTCCATTTTGAATCAGTAAAGTAATTCAAAGTTGAAAATAGTTTGGGTTATGAAGAGGGATCAAGTAGTGGTTAGTCAAGCAACAAAGAATCCACCAAGTTTGTCAAATCCACAACCATTGACAACAAAAAACCTGCAGAAAAAAAAAGGAAGAGAATCAGCCACCAAGGAGGAGTGAAGGAAAAGCTACCAAAACTGAATCTGTAGAACAAAGAAATAACACACCCTCTGCTCAAGGAAATCATCAGCATGGAAGAAATCAACCTTGTCAAAGAAGACAACTATTTTCCATGTACAAAGATTTTTTCTATAAATATTGTTTTTACTGCTCTAACTTTGGCCACAAAGTTGTAAATTGTTATTTAAGATTTAGACATGAGAAATCAAGACAGCCAAGGAATAAATATTTGCCACAACAAAGAATGAGACAGCCAAGTAACAAACAAACATAGATTGCAAATCCTGTGATGGATGGGAAAAGGACGCAGATTACACATAATAATCATTATGATCCTTTATTCAATGAACCAGAATGTTACATCTGCCATAATTATGGACATAAAGCTGCAGACTGTCGCTTAAAAAACTATAAGCCAGATTCAAATCATAGAGCTAAAAACGTCAAGGTTTGGAAGAAGAATGAAGATAACAAGTGTGGATTAGTGTTGTCGGATCTAAAACAAAAATACACCTGGTATATTGATAGTGGATGCTCCAGTCATATGACAGGTGACAAAAGTAATTTCCTATTACTCAAAGAAAATAAATCATGGAGTGTGACCTTTGGAAATGATGCTCCAGGAAAGATCAGAGGTAAATTTCTAGTAAGCTTGAGTAATGGAAGAATCAAAGCTCAAGATGTATTATTTGTTGATGGTTTAAGGCATAATCTTCTTAATGTCAGTCAGATATGTGACAGGGGATGTGAAGTCACTTTTACTGCCAAGAATTGTAAAATAAAGACTATAAACACAGGAGATATGATTGCAAAAGGGGTTAGAACTGAAAAGAATGTATATGTTTTGAAGGAAGATAAGAAGAAATACCATTTAAGCAAACTTTATGAAAGTTGGTTATGGCACAAAAGGCTTGGACACCTGAATTTTGATCCTATTGTCAAACTTAATAATGAAGGTGTTGTGAAAGACCTTCCAAGAATATATAAGCCTAATAACTATGTGTGTGATTCCTTTCAAATGGGGAAGATGACTCGTGCTCAATTCAAATCGAAGAGTTTCACATCTTTAGAGAAACCACTTTAAATTGTTCATATGGATCTATGTGGACCATCGCGAAAGGAAGGAACTAGAAGAGAATGTTACTTTATGCTAGTCATTGATGACTTCTCCAGACTTACGTGGATTGCCTTTCTGAGAGAAAAATCTGATGCATTTGAGAACTTCAAAAATTTTAAGGTGTTAGCTGAGAATAAGATAGGAAGGAAGTTAAAGGAAATTCCCTCAGACAGGGGAGGAGAATTTTTTTCAATATTTTTCAAAGAATTCTGTGATAGACATTGAATTAAAAGAGAATATATTGTTTCAGGTACTCCTCAACAAAATGGAGTTGTAGAATGCCAAAATAGATCATTTCAACAGATGGCAAGGGATATGATGAGTGAAAGGTAAATTTCACAAACCTTCTAGGTGGAGGTTGTTCACATGGTCGTTCATATTCTAAACAAAGTGCATCTAAGGCCGAACAGTGATAAATCTCCATATGATTTGTGGTTTGGTCGACCTGCATCAATCAAGAACTTCAAAATATTTGGAAGTAAATGCTACATCAAGAATAATGATGATCATATGGGAAAATTTGATAGTAGAGCTGATGAAGGTATTTTCTTAGGATATGCAACGAACAATAAAGGATACAAATGCTTTAACAAAAGAATGCATAAATTAGTAGAATGTATTGAGGTTTGAATTGATGAAGAATCTCCTGTAAAAGATCAATAGATAATAAGAACTAAGCCAGATGAAAAAGATGACGAGAATAATGAATATAAAGAACAACAAATCTCAAAGTCACAAGAAGATGATGAATCAGGTGGAGAAGAGACACCTAGACAAGAAGAGTCAGGACAACAATCAACATCAAATCCTTCTTTCAGAATTACTCAAAAGAATCATCATGAAAGTCATATAATTGGTGAGAAAGACAAAGGTGTACAAACTAGGAGAAGTATAATCAAAGACATCGAGAAATCACATATAGCCTTCATATCCATGGTGGAACCTAAGAACTTTAATGAATCCAGTAAAGACATAAATTGGTTAGAATCAATGAATGAGGAACTGGACCAGATTGAAAAGAATGACACTTGGGAACTCGTTCCTAGGCCAACAAATAAAAACATGATAGGATCCAAATGGGCCTACAAAAATAAGATGAATGAGCAAGGAAATATTGTAAGAAATAAGGCTAGATTAGTCTGCAAAGGATATGCTCAAATAGAAGGACTGGATTTTGATGAAACATTTGTGCACGTAGCAAGATTAGAAGCTATTATAATGTTTTTTGCCTATTTGTGTCATAAACAGTTTAAAGTCTATCAAATGGATGTCAAGTCAGCTTTTCTAAATGGAGATCTAAAAGAAGTCTATATGGAACAACCAGAGGGTTTCCAACTGTCAAATCACCCTGACTTTGTCTGCAAGATGAAGAAATCCTTATATGGGTTGAAACAAGCTCCTCGTGCTTGGTATTACAGACTGGATAAATATTTTCAAGACAAAGGGTTCAAGATAGGAACAGTTGACATCAATCTATATATAAAAATAGAGGGTAATGATTTGCTCATTATGTTGGTCTATGTATATGACATCATCTTCGGAAGCAATAATGCTTCATTGGTACAATGGTTTCCTTCTGCCATGCAATCTGAATTTGAAATGTCTATGATAGGGGGACTGTCATTTTTTCTTGGTCTGAAAATTACTTAGAGGTCTAAAGGAATATTTCTTTCTCAGGAGAAATATCTAAGAGAAATGTTGAAAAGGTTTCAAATGGAAGATTCTACACCTATGAGCACACCTATGGTCACTGGATGAAAGTTAAGCAAGGATGATGACTCACCTGATGTTGATCAGAGTTCATATAGGTCTATTATAGGTAGCCTATTGTACATCACAGCATCTCATCCAGACATAATGCATGTTGTTGGAATGGTAGGAAGGTATCAAGATGTACCTAAACAGAGTCATTTGTTAGTTGTCAAAAGAATATTCAGATACTTGAAAGGAACAATGAACTATGGCCTATGGTATCCTAGGAATCAGAATTTTCAACTATCAGTCTATTCAGATGTTGATTGGGCTAACTATGTGGATGAAAGGAAAAGCACGAGTGGAGGTTCATTCTTCTTAGGAGATTCTCTTGTAGAATGGTTGAGCATGAAGAAAAATCCATTTCCTTATCGACCACTGAAGATGAATACATTGCAGTTGTCACTTGCTATATCCAAGTATTATGGATGATTCAGACAATTGCAGACTTGGAGGTAAAATATCTTGCATCGAACCCAATTCATTGTGATAATACTAGTGTGATTAGTGTGTCCAAGAATCTTGTATTTCACTCCAAGACCAAGCATATACCCATCAAGTATCACTTCTTGAGGGAACAGGTAACCAAAACTCTTGTTTCTTTGCATTATATTCCATCCAAATATCAAATTGTTGATATCTTCACTAAACCGCTTGCAAAAGATCAGTTTGAGTATCTATGCCAGAAGTTGGGTGTGACCCTATTATCAAGTTAAAATAATCTATCTGATTAGGGAGAGAGTGCTCCTAGTATATCTAATCAGAGGGATCACGGATTCACTCTCTGTTTTATTTGACATTGATGTCAAAGGGGAAGAAAAAGGTTTTGTCTGTATGATATAGTTGGAGGTCTAAGCAAAATAGTGAAGCCTTTCAGGGTTGCCATCAATGCCAAAGGGGGAGATGGTTTTCATGTTTACAGGAAAAATGTGTTTGTCATTGATTGCAAGAACAACAGCGAACCAAACCTCGAAAGTGCAGAAGGTGAGAAATATCAGAAGAGATAGTGGTTTCCAGAAGTGCAGACGAGGTCCAAGAAACGGACTCACAGGTGGAGCAAAGGTCGAGACCCGTGAACAATTAGAAAATATTATAAGTTAGAGATATCAAAAGCTCAGGATGAAGAGAGACAGTGGCTATTAGATCACCGATCCAAAGGACCAACAACCATCGGATTGAATTAATGGAAGGATGGGATCAGCGAGGCAAAATGATTGAGAATTCGATCATCCAAATTTTTGTCAGCCATCGGATTGATTTAAGTGGAAGGACAGGATAAGCAAGAGCCATTGATATAAGATCTTGATCAACGAACAACATTCATTTTGGGTCTAAATATGTGAGGAGGTTAGGCTCCAGAGAAATCACTTCGAGAGTTTCAAGTTGAGATCTTAAATCCCATAATTCTAGAGAGCCTGAGTAAAAGTCAGTCGTCAGATCATTTTAAAGTTGAAGGAAAGGATAAGCTAGAAAAGAAACATCACAGAAAGATCGAGCCATTAATCAAATAAAATGATGAACGAACAACATTTAGTTCGGTTCTAAAAATTGTGAGGAGATTATTGTTCGGAGATTCTCACTTCGGAAGAATTGGTGACTTGAAAAGTTGAAATACCTGAAGTCCTGAAGTAAATGAGGATCCACGTCAGCTAGGACACGTGGCGCAATCAAACAATGACAAGTGTCAAGTTGATTCGGCATTTAAGGTATGTGCAAATCACAAATCCGAGTGACATGTGGCACCTACTAGGCTCATGACACGTCATCAAGTGACGTAAGTAAGTGACGTCACTCTGGGAGTTTTACTTCGGGAGCTTTACCACCAACACTTGCCCAAAGTTACAAAGTCCCAAAGTGTTTTAGGGTCGTCCATCGTCGAGGAGGACAGGTGGCGTGAGATCCAAAACTTCGGAATTTTGTGGATGGGGAGAATGTGAAAATCGTCGAAGATGAATCTCGACCGTTGATCGTCAAGGGGAGTACGTGTCAGTTGATTTGAGATTTCGGAGAAATCTCACTTCAAGGATTTCCAGTTGAGACTTAAGAATCCTGATCCCTGGATATGTGAAAGGATTATGACCGTTGATTCGAAAGGGAAATGCATCAGTGGATTGTCAGCTACGGGAAAAAGCAAAGGAAGGTTTAAAGGTTGGAAAGTTGAGATTTTCAAACAACGAATACGTGAAAGGATCGTGACCGTTGATCCGAAAGGGACACGTGTTAGTGGATTATCAGCTCTAGAAAAAAGCAAAGGAAGGTTGAAAGGTTGGAAAGTTGAGATTTTTGAACCTCGAATACCTGAAGGGATTGTGACCGTTGATTCGATAAGACCATGTGTTGTTAGATCGTGGAATCCAGGTGAAATGCTACGGCAGGAAGCGGAGTTTGAGAATCCAGACTCTCGAAGCCCAAAAGGAGAAATTGATCTCTTCTGTCGGTTTGGAGGGCCACATCTCACTTCGTCGTTAAGACTAAGGATCACACATGGATGGAGGAAAGAAGACAAGAAAGGAAGATTGATCGAATCTGTTGATCAAAGGAATCTGTCAGAGACCACAAGATCAACGATCATGTTCGATTGCGGGGCCAGAACATCCTTGGGTCTTAATTATTCGTAAGCAGGCCTCTATCAAAACCATAGTATCGCCAAAGGCATACGTGGAGCTTTCTAGTGAATTGCGAGGCGAAAAGCGGGTTTCCCTCAAACCGCCTATGGATGTGCCCATAATTGCATTGTCATGTGAAGCTTATCGCCCAAGGTCATATCGAAGAAAAAAGGGAGCTAACGCTCGCTAGACCAAGAACGTGAAGCACCTTTCGAATAGGCATATGGTCACTGTTGGCGGTCACGTGAAGGAAGGGACTTAGAAGCCAAAGAAGAAAAAAACAACCGACTATAACTGCCAGAGAAGACAAAGAATTTTGATTGAAATAGAAGCCAAAGATTCTCAGGATAACTGCCAGAGAAGCCAAAGAACCTTGAATAACGACCAAGGAAGATGAAGAGTTTGTATGATGATCAGCCAGATGACTTGACATTTGAAAGACATGCAGAATAGAGAAGAGACATGGTGTCTCTCTGAGAGTGATGCATGTGGGTAGAAAGAGACACAGTGCATAATCTGAAGGGGAGATACGTGGCACAGTGAAGATGATGTGAGGTAGCACATAGCATAAAAGGCAGAAGAGAAGT
>JASDQU011311022.1:8468-25381 GCA_032191745.1 Picea mariana | reverse complement strand
TAGATTGAGAAAGACATCCTCAGCTTAAAAGACACTACTAGCAACGAAATAGAGACTAGTTCATCTTCCAAAAAGAAAATCGAAATCCTCCCTAGACCTGCCGAAAGCAAAGCACAACCTGAAAGCTCAGATCTAGAAAACTTACAAAAAGTCGTTCAAAAACTGTCCAATCAAGTTATAGATTTGAAAAGGATGGCTGAAGAAGCTTCTTCGAGCAAAGGGCCTTACAAACCCCCGTTTAGGAAACCTTTTCCCACCAACCAACCTAATTCAAATACTGAAGGCCTAAATCTAGAAATCCTGCAATTCACTATTCAAACGATTCTAGAAGCAGAGGATAACTTGATGCCTCCTGAGATCCCTGAGGAAGTAGCTGAACAAGAGACAGTAGAAGAAGATGAATCCTTGGAGAGGCCCAAGGAGGGCTAACATTTTTCTCCAGGAGGCTAATGCTGCCCTAAAAAGGGCTAATGTCACCCTATAAAGGTCATGACGTCTTCACTTTTTCTTGTTTAGGGTTTAATTTATGACATTTAATGTAAAACAACATTATTTGGTATTTTGGCCTTGTCAGCCTTTTGGTGACCTAAATTTTATTAAGGTCACTTGGTATTGTATAAGTAGAGAGCTAAAACTCTCATTTTAATCATCATCTTTCACTCACACTTAGTGAGGTCTGAAATTTGCGCCGTCCTTTAGGGTTTTTGGCTGAAAATTGATGTGAACTTGTTGAAGGAGGCTCTTTCTTGGATATTTTGGCATTTTCTTGGTGGAAGGTTTACAACTAGTGTTTGGCTATATGAATGCTTGATAAATGTAAGTGAATTTCTGTAAATCCTTCTTTATTTGAATGGTTCTAGTATCTTTTACTTGCATTTTAATGAAATTTGTTGAATTAAACCCTAGATAGCAAGGACATGTTGGTGTCCTTGTTTCATGTCCTTACTAAGTTGTGCTAAGAGCCATTTTTTCTGAAGATAAGTGTTAGAGCCTTGCCTTAGCAACACTCTACCATTCAATCTTCAAAGATAGCCATTTTATTCTTGTCATTGAGATAAGAAAGGAGGAAAACACACTAAGGCCTAGGGTTTCTACACCTTAGTGAGTCATTTTCCCCTAGGGTTTGATTGTTGAAGCCTTTCCTTAGAAACACTTCATCATTAAACTCTCTTATCCTTAGCCATAGCATTTATTATTCAAGCTAGCCATTTTAAATTACCTTTTGAGCTAGAGAAGGAGGAAGACACACTAAGGCCTAGGTGTACTACACCTTAGTGAGTCGTCTCCCCTATGGTTTGATTGTTGAGGCCTTGACTTAGCAGCACTTCAACATTAAACCCTCTTGTCTCTAGCCCTATCACTATCATTTCATCCCTTCAAACATTTTCATCTATTTTGACTCCATTTGCCCTAACAATGCACTGATCTAAGACTTCCTATGTTGAGTACCTTGATCACACACAACTTCTAAATATTCTTGAACAATCATTAACTAATTCTAGCCTTATCTTAGACTAACATTCACTAACCCTATTGCTCCTATTATCTTCTTGTGTTATACTCATACCTTGCAACATTTATTTATCTTAAAAGAAATTGAGTGATTGGTTGAAGCATTGCTTCTAAGGTTGGTATTGTTACATTGATGATAAATTTCCATTACACATTGTAAAGTTTCTTCTTTAGCATTTATTGTGAAGTGATATATTGTAATCATTGCTATTATTCATCGTTGACTTTGTTTATCAATATTGTCTATCAAATTGATTTATATCAGAAGTCCTTGATTATATGAAGTACTAACCAAGCAAGTGATCTTGCGCATGTATATTTTTCTTGTTTCTTTGTCTCGGGTAGGTACACTTTTTGTTACTATTTCCGGTTATCTTTATCTTTATTGGACATTAAGCCGAACTTTCTGATCGGTGGTGACTTGTGAGGAGGATAACTTTACTCAGCCTTGTAAGTATTTCCCGTCTCGAAACCTTAGGTCATCTGGGACGTCCCCCTTGGGTCTACCACCCTAAACAAAAAGAGCTATCCTATTGAGGTGACAGTGGTAGGATAGTCTCAGTTACACCAGTTTTCCCTTCTTCCATCCATATTTTTCTACAACTAAAAACTGTGCAATAATGTTTTTGCACCATTGTCAGGGAACACTGATTCAATTCCCCTCAAGACGACACTTTTCGGTAAGCCTTTCCTCAAAGATCCTTTATATTACAAGATTACCTAGTGAATCCACTAAGGGTGATTCCCTTATCCTTTTGATAGTTTCAAGCAAATTATCTGGCAATTGCACAAACCACAAGGATGTACAATAGCCCTCCTCAATTCTTCATAAGAAATCCTTCCCAAAATTCTCTTGTAGTAAAATCACTTTTTGGAGGGAGTCTTCCTTTGAAAACCATGTCTAGCACAACAACTCAAACCAATGCACCAAATCCAGCCAATAACTGAAGACAGTGGTCATCCAGTCTCTTAAAACCCCTAGACATGTTAGCTATACCAGGCTACCCTAGTAAAATTCCACCCAAGTATGAGAAGTGGTTGCCTAAGTTTATTGGTACTGATGCAATCAGTGCCGAAGAGCATATGAGAAATTTTTGGGTGTTTTTTCAGCTTCACCCCATTAATGATGATTCTAAAGACCTATTCATGAAATTGTTCTCTGCTACCCACCTTGATGCTTTAAGGCATTGATACCATAGTCTTCTTGATGGAAACATTAAAACCATGGGAAAACTAGAAGAATCCTTTCTCAAGAGATGGAGTATAAAAGAAGACCCCAACATGCTTCTGACTAGGTTGAATTCCCTTTGGAAACATGAGAATGAGACCATTTGAGAGTTCCACACTAGGTTTAAAACCCTGTTGCAGAAGATCCCTGTGAGCCATCATCCAATCGATAATTTCCTTGTTTACATCTACACCAAAGATTTCATGGGTCGATTAGGGTATCTCCTCAGGGATAAAAACCCCCAAATCATCCAATAAGCTCAATAATTGGCTACAAAGATTGAAGGAAACCTCCACTCATCCAAGATTGAGCCTTTCTCTAACCCAAGGGGGAAAATGCACGTTAAACCTAAGATAGTCCACAACATTGAGCCTACTTTAGACCTTTGCGCCAGCATGGAAAAATTACAAGAAACCATGAATGGCATGATAAAAAATCAAGAGCTAATGATGAATAGGATTGTCAACCTATAAAGATCCCAGAACTAGGCACCAAGGGTCCCTTACAAAGGGAAATTCCAAAGGGGAAACCGAGTTTATAAACCAAAGAATGGTCAAGAGGTCCCTAACACCCTAGCCCCTGCAAATGTCATAGATGAAAATCCTTGGTGTTTGCAGTGTAGTGAAGCACATTGGGAACATGAGTGTCCTTACAACAATGGAGGCCATGAACAAGTGAGCATTGTAGGTCATGTCATAGAAGGCCCCTAGATTTTCCTAAACATCTCTCATGAAGTGCATTGAGAAGGAATAAAAGAAGCAACCAGGAAGGCTAGGATGGAAGTGATAAACAACTTAGACCAAGAATCAAAAGAGAAGTTGAAGATACAAGAATTTAAGGTGTATAGACAAAAGAATCTAAACCAACCTATCTCTACCATTCTTGTAGTAACCTAAACAAAACCTCCTCCCTTGGACAATCTCCTTACTAATACATCCAAAACTGAGAGGGTAGACTTAAACTTTGACTTCGAAGGGGAACTATCTAAGATGCATGTAACCATCCCTATGAGAGAAGTCATGAAGGTACCATATGTTAAAGAATGATTTGAAAATTTCTTCAAAGGATCAGATGGACCTATGGACCCCCCTATTATGTTACAATATGATCAATTTAGGGTCCAGTATGATGACCATTTTCCCTTTTTCATTACCTTGATAATGAATACTAAGAGCCTCAACAATTGCATGTTGGATTCAGGGGTTGATAATAATATGATGTCTATCAAGGTCATGCAAGAATTAGTCCTAAAGGTCACAAGACCTTACAGAAATGTGTGTGTCTTTGAATCTAGAGCCATACCCACACATGGGGTAATCCAATTTAATGTGGAAGTTTTCCTTGAACAATATCCTGAGAAAGTAATCCACATTGACATAGTGGTAGTAGACGTCCAAGATGTGTGAGGGATGTTGTTGTCTAGGACTTTTTCCTCAATGCTAGGTGGTACCCAGGAGATGGAACTCACTTATGTGAATATACCTTTGAAATATGGAACCGCAGATCATCTCCCAAATGTACCTATGAATACAACCCATGTGCAAGAAGATAGTGATCCCATAAAAAATGACAAAGAACATGAGCAAATCATGGAAAGTCTTTTAGATTTTTCTCTGAATGACATGCCTTTTGAAACAAAGGAAGACTTCGATCAAATTTAATGGCCCAAGAAAGAAGAGTACCAACAATGCCTAGAAAAATATAAAGACAAGGAAGTTGGGACCGTGAAATTACTAAAAATAGGAGACAGCGATATACTGATTCAACCTTCCCAGCAGGAAGTCTTTACATCAAAATCCCACCCCCCTCCCTCTGCATAGTACGCCAAGGTTGTTTAGTAAACAACCAAGTTCAAAATCAGAGAGTACAAGGAAGGGGATGTAGTATGAATGTGGGATACCAAGAAGGGAGAGCCAACTAATGTCAAAGGAAGTACTCAATTTTGGCTTGGACCTTTCAAAGTTGGAAGAAAATCAGTTGGCGACTCTTACTACTTGTCAACTTTGGAAGGAAGAAGGCACCCATTACCATTCAACAAGCACCTCCTCAAACCCATCAAGGTGGGGGGACCTAAATTCACAGGTAAGTACAAGTAAGTAGGTAGGAATTTCAATTCATTGTATATATCATTTGCATTTCATACTAGAATATTTTGCTTTCACATTTGTACATATGTTTGCTTTCATTTTTATATATCTGAGCTAGGGGTGATATCACCACCCCAAATGATTACTGATAGTTTCTATTGATATCAAGCAGGTTATAGGTTATGCAAGAGATGTTGAGGTTCTCATACACTCTATGGTGAGCACATCTCCCTGAGTTGGAGCTAGATGTTATGCCCCATTTTAGGGATAACTAAGGAGATTATGTCTTGAGTCCCACAGGTCCTAGACATGGAGTACCGAGAGCCAAATTGACTTGAGAATGGCCTTGGAGGGCCCATCTTTTCTTCCTTTCAGGACCTCCACTTTTTCAGCAACAACAACATCCATTAACTCGGCTTGGTCCTGTAGTAGAGATGGATATTTATCCATGAGGTAATGGGTCCAGGTATCATGGTATGTGTCACTATGATCCTCAAAACCTTTGAATATGTGCATCTAGTTCTTTTTGTTTCTAACAGGTGCTTGGATCTTATAATTATCCACTTGACCATGTCTGGGGGGAATGAAAGGATGACCTAGTAAGCCTGTGCCCATAGGTTTTGAGTTTCCACTAGGGGAATTCATGAAAAGTCATCGTCCTCTCCTATCATACTTACCACTTTTCATCTTACTTCCCGCTCATCCATCCCATTACATTGGTATGGGAATTGGGTTGGCCAATCATTTAAGGGTTGTACCTTGCCTTGTGGGAAGAAGGGGATAAAGGCCTAGAAGGTAAAAGCAACTGGAAAAAGATAAAATCCTAAAAATAAAACCTTGATATGCTTCACCCAGGGATCCCCAAGAAAGCAGTAAAAAGATTCTCAACAAGAAACAAGAGGGACCCACAAAAATAATAAAACAAGACCTAGTCAGAGGATAAAGGGTATGATTACGAGCCACCTATTAGGTCCATGGACACCTAGTGGTATGACACTACTAGCAGTTGGTTACCACACTAGGGTAGTGGCTCTTGGTTGCATGACCAAGAGAAAGGGGGTCTCATCACGAGCCATCCTTCTCATTTCCATGAAAGTGCTTGTGGATAACATTGCCACCACTGGTCACCACGCCAAGGAAGTGTCCCCTGATTAGCTTCTTGAAAGAAAAAGCAATAAAGAATAAAGAATAAAAGGAATTAATGGGCTTGGAAACATTTGCATCCAAGACAGGTGCAACTCGCCTTCTACAAAGGCATCCACAGGTAAGCCTTGCATTTCCCTGCTATCACTACACCCCTTGTCAGGAAATCCCTTATCCACCTCATCCATTAACATGAATTGGATTTGATCTCTTCCTGAAACATCCCATTTTGAGTGGACACTATCCCAATAGGATGCCTTATCACTTCCTCCACACTTGCCTTGCAAATTTGTATAATGTCTTTGAGCACTTGACTGGGTAAAGGGGGTTTTATGTGCATGTTTAATATAATTTATGATTGGATGTGATTGAAATTTTTATGATCCCTGTGACTTATGAGCCCATGGAGGGTGTATATGTTTATGTGAAGGATCATACTTGACGGAAAGGTACCATATTGGACAGGTACACATGGGTATATGATTAGTTCGGACCTCCATGGGGTTGAATATCCCACCAAATGGATGTTGATACCCCAACAGGGGGCAGAGATAGGATAGAAGGGTTTTCATTGAAGAAGAAGAAGACGTTCCACAGAGGCACTCTGGAAGATCCTTACCTAGGGGCGTTGTTCCCTCTCCATTAGAACGCTAGCCTTGGAAGGCCCATGACGCCACCTAGGATGCCCATGATGTCATCCAACATTATGGACATTTTGGGGAGGTGGTTATGGCAGTCGTGGCACATGTGGAAGCTTGGAGAGGCCCAAGGAGGGCTAACATTTTTCTCTAGGAGGCCAATGATGCCCTAAAAAGGGCTAACGTCACCCTAGAAAGGGAATGACATCTTCACTTTTTCTTGATTAGGGTTTAATTTATGACATTTAATGTAAAACAATATTATTTGGTATTTTGGCCTTGTCGACCTTTTGGTGACCTAAATTTTATTAAGGTCACTTGGTATTGTATAAGTAGAGAGATAAGACTCTCATTTTAATCATGATATTTCACACACACTTAGTGAATTCTGAAATTTGTGCCCTCCTTTAGGGTTTTCGGCTGAAAATTGATGCGCACTTGTTGAAGGAGGCTCTTTCTTGGCTATTTTGGCATTTTATTGGTGGAAGGTTTACAACTAAGGTTTGGCTATATGAATTCTTGATAAGTGTAAGTGAATTTGTGCAAATCCTTCTTTATTTGAATTTTTCTAGTATCTTTTACTTGCATTTTAATGAAATTTTCCAAATTAAACCCTAGGTAGAAAGCACATGTTGGTGTCCTTGTTTCATGTCCCTACTAAGTTGTGCTAAGAGCCATTTTTGTTGAAGATGAGTGTCAGAGACTTGCCTTAGAAACACTCTACCATTCAATCTTCAAATCTATCCATTTTATTCTTCTCATTGATCTAAGAAACAAGGAAATCGCACTAAGGCCTTGGGTTTCTACACCTTAGTGAGTCGTTTTTCCCTAGGGTTTGAGTGATGAATCCTTGCCTTAGAAAAACTTCATCATTAAATTCTCTTGTCCTTAGCCATAGCATTTATTATTCAAGGTAGCCGTTTTAAATTATGTTTTGAGCTAAAGAAGGAGGAAGACGCACTAAGTTATAGGTCTACTACACCTTAGTGAGCCATCTCCCCTAGGGTTTAATTATTGAGGCCTTGCCTTAGCAACACTTCAACATTAAGCCCTCTTGTCTCTATCCCTATCACTATCATTTCGGCCCTTCAAAAATTTGCAACTATTTTGACTCCATTTTCCCTAAAAATGCACTGATCTAAGACTTCCTACGTTGAGTACCTTGATCACAAACCACTTATAAATATTATTGAACAATAATTAACTACTTATAACCCTAGCTTAGACTAACATTCACTAACCCTATTGCTGCTATTATGTACTTGTCTTATACTCATACCTTGCAACATTTATTTATCTTAAAATAAATTGTGTGATTGGCTGTAGCATTGCTTCTAATGTTGGTATTGTTACATTGATGATAAATTGCCATTACATATTGTAAAGTTTCTTCTTTAGCATTTATTGTGAAGTGATATATTGTAATCATTGCTATTATACATCATTGACTTGCTTTATCAATATTTTCTATCAAATTTCTTTATATCAAAAGTCCTTGATTATATGAAGTACTAACCAAGCAAGTGATCTTGTGTATGTATACTTTTCTTGTTGCTTTGTCTCAGAGAGGTACACTTTTGGTTACTATTTCCAGTTATCTTTATCTTTATTGGCTATTAAGCCAGACTTTCTGATCGGTGGTGACTTGTGAGGGGGATAACTTTACTTAGCCTTTTAAGTCTTTTCCTTCTCAAAACCCTAGGTCACCAGGGACGTCTCCCCTAGGCCTACGACCCTAAAAAGAAAGAGATATCCTATTGAGGTGACAGTGGTAGCATAGTCTCAGTTATGCCAGTTTTCCCTTCTTCCATCCATATTTTTCTACAACTACAAAATTTGCGATAACAAGAAGAGTAAATATCAACCGTTAGATCTGAAGCAAGAGATTTAGATGGTTTCCTAGCCACTAGATGAATATTTGATCTCGATTTAAGTATTATCCATTGATCTGGAATGGAAAATTTGAATCGTCAGATCAGAAGGTAGTCAACTCTGAAGCTGACCAACTCTAGTGGAAGTTAGAGAAACAATTACCTAGACCTCTAAAGTCCCAAATCTCTAGAGTCATGAACTCTCGTCATCCGTCGGATCAGGAATTCCCTTCAGCCATTGATCTATTCAGAACAAGCCAAGAAACATGTTGACTAGTTCGACGCTGACTAACTCTGGTGAAAATTGGAGTAACAATTACCTGGAACTTCAGAGCCCCAAAGTACCAAAGTATTGAACTTTCATCATCCTTCGAATCAAGAAATCCAATCAATCATTGATATGGAGTACCTATGACTGTTACATCCAGCAGGAAGACATGTGACACATTAGGATATCCACATCAACAAGGAAATGTGGCTTAATAAGATGATGACAAGTCTCAAGGTCCAGTTGGCATTTTAGGTATGTGTATTTCATGAATCTAATTGAAATGTGTCATTCACTCGGCCAATGCCAAGTTAGTAGTGACGTCAGCAAGTTACGTCACTCCAGGAGTATGTCCTTCGAGGGAAAGCAATGTCTACCACCAACAACAACCCGAAGCACCGAATCATGAAGTCACGAACTAACATTGGTTGTTTATATAAGTTCCTCCATGATAAGTCGTGACCGTTAGATCAAATTATTGGAATGTTTAAGTCCACAGTCTTAGCTCCTAGACTTGTGGAGTTTATCAAGAAGAAAGTGCTAATAAGAACTTCGACGGAATTTGCTCTGGAAGAGTTGAATGACTGTAAAGACAAAAGCCCTGAAGTGCTGAATTCCTAAAGTGAACAAGAACCGTCCACTCAACTGCATATAAATTCATGGTCATTGATTTATTTGAAACCTATGGACAAGCCAAGATCGTCTATCTACGGAAGAACAAATATCGATCATCTGATTCACTTCGGCAAAATGAACTCCGTAAGGTTGAAATATTGCAGAGGCTGGAAGCCCCAGAGTCCCAAAGTCTTGAAGTAAATAATGGTCATCCATATCAATCTTTAATTAAGTCATAATCGTTGGATTAAGTAGTGGAAGGATAGTGTAAGGATCAAAGCTAAACCGTTGATTTGGTTTTGGGAATCATGCTAACCATTATATCAATCCTTGTGAGAGGTAACTACTTCATGGAGTTGAAACTCCGGAAGATTGGATGAGAGAGAAATTTCTCGAAGGCCGAAGTACCAAAGGACTAGGTTCCAGGCCCCGGTCATGGGTTACACACACATAAGCCATGAGGTTTTGGGTACATCACTTAATTAATAAGCCCGTGGTTTTGCGCATATGGTCACATGTAAATGGTTTGAAGGAAGCGCTTCTACAAGATTTAATTTCTGCAATATTTGTAGAGACATGGAATCGAGTTAAAATAAATCGATCCATACATGTGATCGATTTATGAAAAGCTCACTCACTAAATTAAAATGCTTCACAATAATGTTTGAATAATAATAGAGATTATTTTTAATTTAAAAATTAAGAGGTGTGATGGTCTAAACAAAGGGACACAATGCTTCATAGCTCACACCAGTTGGAAGAGTATATAAACACGAAATAATTTTGAGATAAAAGCATCTCTGAAGTACACATTAGAAGATCAACACGGAAGAATATTCCAAGAATAAGAAATGATGATTCTTATGAAGTGAAGGTGGAAGGGAGGAGCATAGAAGGATTCATATCCTTTACTAACTAAAGTATAATTTAAGGAAGATGGTTCTTCCTGGGGTTGGTGCCCTAAAGATAAGGGAGTTGGTGCTTCCTGGGGTTGGTGGTCTAAAGATAAGGTATTTGGTGCTTCCTAGGGATGGTACCCTAAAAACAAAACAAGGGAGCTGGTGTTTCCTAGAGTTGGTGCCTTGAAGAAGGGGATTTGTGTCTCCTAGAGTTGGTGCTCTAAAAAGGATTGGTGTCCTTCACTATTCTTCATAAAATCCTTGTAATTCATATTAATTATATTTATATAATTGATTTTACAAAAGGTCTATTGTTGATCTATTGTGTTAATTAACAAAATATACAAGTAAATGTTAATTGTTGAAAAGAATGGTAATAATCATTCACCCCCCCTCTCAGTATTCCAACACACATAAGTGATCAACAATAAATGGTCTAATTCTTCATAACGATGGAACTGATACCTTTTTCCTTTAGTGTGTTAAGACCAAACTAAACATAACTTAACATTATGTTTTAAGTATAACCTAAATATAACTTAAAATTATGTTTAGTTATAACTTTTTACTAATTTGGATACTCTTACATTAAATTTAGTTATAACTTTTAACTAACTTGGGGATTCTTAAATTATATTTAGTTATAACTTTTTACTAACTTGGGGATTATTTAATTAAGGCCAACTTGTTCATAGTTTAAATAAAATGTCAATTCAAGTTTCAATGTGTCTTTTGGTCACTTTTTTTCTTAGGCAATGCTTTAAATATGTAGAACATGTCTGAAGCTCGAATGAGGCTGAACATTCATATTCTAAGGTTTAAGGCTTTTTTCACACCTTAAAAAACTATAATGTAAGACACTCTTCTTATAGTTCCTTTTGTTGTTCATCTTCCATACATGTGGTTTTGGATCCTAGTTTCAATGTAGAAATGAAACTCAAATATGTATGAAGTGTGACCAAATGGAACCTTATGAGGTGTGGAAATCACCTCAATCAGAGTTCATATGTGGAATTTATGCCTCTTGCAAGTTGAACTACCTTGTTTACCACCATTATAATGAGTGAATTCCATGTCACCCCTATTTACGCACACATGTGGGGATAATCACATGTGGAATTTCAAGAAGATTCTAGAAGTTCCAAAACCTTAACATTAATTGAGGTTTGAGGATCCAAAATCCATTACCCTAGATGACTATCAGGCTATGATAAATAGTAGAAGAGAGGTAGTTTCCATTATTTTAGCATTTTATTTGTTCCATAGTTGAGAAGATAATATAGGAGTGGGATTTGAGATCTCACAAAGGAGGAATAATATTTTTGTAGCAATCATTCTAGCCGCAATGTCATAGGAAACTTCATAGTGAGATCCACTTTATTTTTACTTTCATTGGCATAATTGAAGAAAAGAGAGTAAAGAATAGGCATCACCTTCTAGATGCATTTTCTCCCATATCATATTTCCTAGGATACATATTGTGTTCATTTGTGTGGATGGTGTGTTTAATTTATTGTTCTTTAATTTTTGTATTTAAGTTCTTTTAATAAATTTGAGCATTAATCTAGTAATAATAAATCAACAATAAAATGAAACAATGTGAATAATAAAATATTTCATAATATTGAAAGATTTGTTGTGACAAATTGTTCTGGTGGAATATCCACACTAGATTATATATCATATTGGTATTAGATAAGTTTTCTTTGGGGTATTTGTGCAAGGTTGTAGGATCTAAGATTTGTCTTAAGAAGGAAGTTGTAGAACCCTAGTGATGGCGAATGAGTCAAGTCATAACAACCCTTGGTATGTGTTACATGTCAAAATTACTCACTTTGATAGTGTCACAAGTGTCGTCATTACAAGGTTCGCAAGTGTCACTTTTTGCTCACAAGTGTCGCAAGTGTCAAATAAAGTATACTGCCATGATGACCATGTCGTGCCTGTAAACAACATCAAGAGGACACTTGGCACATGTCAAACACTTGATTTGGAAGAGGATGAAAGGTTAACTAGGCTCATGAACCTTTTTCCATCTGAAAGCACCTCAAAAACTGAGTTTTTGGAGGGGAGCGCTCCCCTATACCTCTTCTGGGAGTGCTGGCGCTACCCCTTACACTATCTGGGAGCGTTATAAATCTCTTTGGCCCTTTTGCAGGAGCGCTCCTACCCTCAAGAGCGTTGGCGCTCCCCTAAAGCCTACTAGGGAGCGCTATAGCGCTTTGAGTGTTGTTTTGAGGGAGCGCTACCTATTTTGGGCAACAATTGAGTTGTTGAGATGAATGGGGGAAGGATCTTTTCATTCTTAGAATCTAGCCATGATCTCAGGGAAGATCCTCAACTGAAGGAGGAAAATCCTCACCTTCCCCAAGGATATCTCAAGTTGTTAAGCCTCTCCAAGGCTATATAAGCAGGCTTTCTCATGATGAAAGGGGACTAGAAAAGGAGAATCACACCAAACTTATGATCTTATAAGTGGTGTTGGAGCATAGATGATTTGAAGGCAATAGACCTATGATCTCATAGGGAGCAATCAGTGAAGCTACCATCATTCGGATCGTGGATCTTTTTAGAAAGGGGTAGACAAGGAGGACTTGATGAAACTGTTGCAATTCATCTATGGTTGTAAGCAACATTTTTTCCTCATTAATATAATTTACTTGGCATGTTTCTTTCTAATTCGTGTTCAATCTCACATGAATTTGTCTCTTTAGTAGATAGACCTATTTCAGACTAATCTTGATAGAGTAGGAAGTGGTTGTACTTTGTTTGTCTACAGGGCTTATCGAGGAGAGAAAGATTGGAGCTCAACTCAGAGCGTGCAGGGACAAACACCGGTAAAAGGTACTTCTTTTATCCTTCCTTCTCACACACTAGCCCACCTAGATCTAAAAGGAAGTCAGTGACCATGATAAGCACTTTCTGTCTTAGAGTTAAGAGTCTAGCTCTTTGAGGAGATCTACCTGTCCGCAGGGAGATTTTCCTTCAACAGTATGTAGTAGAAAAGAGATTTACAAGGCTAGAAGAGAAAGTCATTATTATCTCTCACAACATGACCTTCCTCATGGTGGATCTAGAAAAATATTTTAGACCTTTTGGGGATGTTGGTGGCTCTAACTCAGAATTTGAATTAGATGAGAAACTAGGAAATAATAAATACCCAAAAAATGAGTTGGAAAAAGAGATGGAGAAAAAGAATCAAAGTTCCAATGTCATCACTCCTCCACAACCTATATTTAAAATGGAAGTGAATGTGGACATCAAGCCCTACCAAGGTGAGATTAATGCTATCAAGTTGAATCATTGGTTGCAACAATTATAAGTGTATTCTAGTATCCATAATATAGATGGAGAGTAGAGAATTTAATTTTCCTGACTAAAACTAGAGGTCCATGCACTATCCTGGTGGGAAATCCACATGGAGATACTTAGGCTGGAGAGTGATGCACCAATAACTAAGTTGGAGGTGGTCTAAATGCTCATAAAGAAAAGAGTCTGCAAGAGTACACCACAAAGTTTAGGAAGATGGTTATAATGTTGAGTATATCTCCAAAGAACCCATACATAATCCTCAAGTACCTAGAGGGTCTACATAAACATTTCTAAATAAATTGATGATGTTCAAACCAAGGAACATTGATGAGCCATATGTGAAGGAATAGTACTTGGAGAAAATAGGCCATAATAAAGGTTAACCAAGTGGTTCTAAACAAAAATACAACCAAGATGCTTCCAAGGAGGGGAAGAAGAAGTGGAAAGGAAAAGATGAGAAAACAACATCATTTGTACGTCAGTGAAAGGATCCAAACAACCACTACAACCATTGTAATATCGATGGTCATACCAAATATAAGTGTTTGAAGATACACCAAAAGATGAATCTAAGTGACTATAAAAAGGATGCCAAGAAGAAGAACTTCCTAGCCACAAATTCAAGCCACTTGGTAGAGATTATCTTGGATGTGGATGAGAATATTGTCTACACCTTAGTGTAGAAGGAGGTGAATCTAAGTATCCTTCATCAAAAGGAAGGAAGGAGATGACTAAAATATTCCACATTAATATATAGGTCAAAAAGACCAAGGTTATTTCTCTATTCAATTCAAGTTCACAAGCCAACATCATAAAATAGTATTTGGCCAATAGTATTGGGTTGGAAGTTCATGATCATTCGATCCCATATCCATTGTGATGGGTGAGTAAGTATGCAGAGCTAAAATTCCCTACACAGTGTAAGATCAAGTTTGATATAAGTGCACATTTTATTGATGAAGTGGATTTAGATGTAGCACCCCTTTATGTGTGTGGTGTAGTGTTTGGAAGCTGCTACATGTATATGAGGGATGCAATATTCACGAGGAGATAAAAAAAATACTACCTAATCAATAATGGGAAGTATTTTATCATCAATGTGCACAACGGTAAATTGAATATATCTCTAGTAAGTTCCAACCAAGATAAAAAAAAAATTGATCAATTCTAGTAGAAAATTTGGATTACTTTTCTTGAGAGATAATCAACCAAGGAATGAATTGGTAAGAGAAAAGGCATCCCTAGAGGAATGTACTAAATATAAGAAGCAATAGTCAGAGGAATTGTTGCAAGAATACAAAAGATTTTTCCAAGATCCTAAAGGCTTACCACCTAAGAGGGAAGTGGAACATGAGATACAATTGTTTTCTAACCCCCCATTACCAAATATTGGGTTGTATAGATAATGTATTATAGAAGTATATGAAGTGAAGAAACAATTGCAGCAGTTGCTAGAGTAAGGAGATATTTTTCCAAACACCTCATCTTGTGGGTCACCTGTCATCATAATACCTGAGAAGGATGGGACTTGGAAAATTTGTATCGAATACAAATATTTGAACAACATCACACTCAAGAATAAGTACCCTCTACCTAGGATTGATGATTTGTTAGATCATTTTCAAAATGCCAAGTACTTCACCAAATTGGATCTCAAATCGAGATACCAATAGCTATGTGTTAAAGAATAAAACACCTAGAAAACCACCTTCAAAACAAGGAAAGGTTTGTATGAATGGTTGGTGACGCCTTTTGCTTTATATAATTGATGCAAGAGCATCGCTCTACCTTAGCACATGCCAACTAATTAGCACGATTGGTGTGCATTCAAGGAAGGGAGAGGTGTCGCCCTCTCTTTTTTCTTTCGAGAATCTAAAGCATGATCAAGGAAAATAATGTTGATAGGTCGGAAGAGCCCATTTGTGCCTTTTCATAAGCTGGAGATGAGGTCTCCATTAAGTGGTTGACGATATGAGGGATCTGCATCTGATTCAAATCATATTTCCATCATTGTAATCTTCCCATTAGACAGGTGATTTGAATGGTGATTAGACACCAGTAGCTTGTCTTGGAGGGAAGCTCATCGAGCCCCTCTTGTATAAATTCTTGTATTATTGCCAGCAAAGAAGACATAGGAGGTAGTCATAGGATATTTGAGGAAGAGCCGAGACTCAGTTGTATTCCAGACTCACATATTGTAATGGACATTTCACCATTAATAGAAAGTAACAGTTTTTCCTATTTGATAATTTCTGTGTAATGGATGTTTTGTTGTGAATGTCATTCATATGCATTTGAGTTGTATATTTATGATAGAAATCATTTGTAGGGATAGATTTATAATATTATATATGTGAGTGTGTTGGATTAAGTATGGTTCTCAAGGCTCAGTGCAAGGAGTGCGCAAAAGAGGGTGGAAAATCTGTAAGCCGATGCAAGGATTACGTGTCTTCACTCGGTTGAGTCAGAAGAGAAGATGCCAAGAAGGCACACCAGAATAATTCACAGACTCAGAGGGAAATTTCAAGGTGGTTGGGTACCTTAGAAAGAAATACTGTGTAGGAGAAAACACAATGCAAAGTTACTGAATAATCTATAATACTCTGCCAGGAGGGCATAGAGAAAGTATGAGAGCGTACAAGAGAAACACATTTTGAAGTGTTGGAATCATTGAGAGAACCCCAAGATTTATGAACACTCTGAGGAAGGAAGGCTTTGCAAGAGTGCATCGACAAAGGAAAGGATATGCCTTAAAACTTCTGGAAGGGCTAAGGGAGAGGCCGTCGAAAAGGTTAGCCAAGCATAAGGAGTGCACCAAGGATACGATAAGTTCATCTTACTAGCTCAAGAGGATGAGCGTTAAGTTTCCAGGAGGACACAAGAACTTCCACTAAAGGATGCAGAGAAATTGAGAACCTTGAAGGCTTCAAGTCAAGTAAAATCTTAGAAGGACTAGTGCAAGATTTGCAAGGAGTGAAAAGGAAAGGCTAAGAATAGTCTAAGTCTAGGGAATAAATTAAGCTAATTGTGAAAGAAGGTCGAGGACTTGATGAAGTCCTGAATATCGTGAAATCATCCATCATCAAGAGGAGAAAGGTGGTAGAAGATCAGGATACCTAGGAGTTGGAACTCCAGGAGGTTTTCCAAGAGCAAATAAATATCTTCGTGAAGTCGTGAAGAACAGTTTGAATCCAGACCGTTGGATCTGGAAGGGATGCGTGGAATCAATTTGCACGAGTCATAGGAGTATTACTTCGGGAGATATATAAGGAGAATATCAAGAGACTCCCAAAGGTTGGATTTCGAAGAGATCGTAGTTGTCGATCGAAAGGAGGGATGA
>JASDQU011311021.1:5567-20451 GCA_032191745.1 Picea mariana | reverse complement strand
GTGGGTGCTAGAGAAAACAGAGAGTTGGTGCTCTCAACAAGTTGTAGCTTGTAAAACAGAGGTAGCAGCCTCACATTGAGTTGGTGCTCAATTGTAAATGATGTACAGAACTGCAAAAGACTGCCTATCATTTCGAAGAAGAAGAATTTTTCTCCCTTTATGGGTTTCCTCGTGAAAATCTGTCTCTGTGTGTACCTCATGTGTAACTGATGATTTTTCTTTTACTGTTCATATGCCGTACATTGTTGATGACCACATGAAGAAAGATTAATAATGTTTTAATAAGTTTAAAATTGTTTAAGCTTATAAGCAACTGATTCACCCCCTCTCAGTTGCTTTAGTATTTCCAACAAACATAATTAAAAATATAAACATAAACACCTTACCAAAACATAATTAAAAATATAAACATAAACACCTTACCAAAACATAATTAAAAATATAAAAATAACTCTAGATCCAACCATCTTCGAGTGCTGTAAAGATATTGAATGTAAAGATATTGCATAGTGGTATATATATGATTCGATTTAAATATTGATTATGAAAAATATTCCATATCAGATGTCAAGGTATACACCAATTGAAAACTTCGAAATTTTGACATATACACCTATTATATGATCTAAATATCTTGAAGTGAACATCCATTGAGTATTAAATGATTGAAGTCTCAAGATTTTGAAATACATACGAGGTGCATCATTTTCATCAAAAGTAGATTTGTTTTAAATTCCAAGGTAATAATGATACAAAAGGATATTATATGATCTATATTCCATTGAATATTAAATTAGTAAAGTGTGAGAAGATTTTGAAGTACACACCCATTGAATATGGTAGTGTAGGTTGTGCCTCAAGTAAATGGTTAAGTTGGTAAATATGGAATACACATAAAATGTTTTAATAATAAAAATTTGGAAAGAGTATTTTCATAACATTAATTTTGTTATAAAATAATTTAACAATAAAATTTTGGAAATAGTATCCAAAACATTTTGTCTTTACCTATCAACTCCTGAATAAACTAAATAAAGATCAAATTGATAAAAACAATTAAATTAATATATTTTTATTAAACCTAAAATAAAATACACATAATCAATAAACAAAGATCAAATTGATATATTTTTTTATCAAGTTTCAAATAAAATCTACATAATCTTAAAGTAAAGACTAATTACTTTGTAGTTATTTTTCTTTTTTCATTATAATATTGATTTATTTTTTTTTGGTTAATTTGTGCGGGACCTGTTGGCTACGCGATTAACCTGTGGCTTGAGAAACCGCGACTTAGGGGCATCTAAGTCGTCAAAATCACCCGGGGATCGCATCCAGCCTGAGCCACACCAACCCTTAACATGGTTGGATTTTTTGTCCCCGCGGGTTTCGAACCGATGACTTTAACATCACGGAGTGGCTTAACAACACACTCCGTCACCGATTGTCCTACACCTCGGGGACAATTTATTTTTATTTTAATAATATTGATATTTTTTAAATTTTTATATATAATTATAATATAATATTATAGCTTAATTTTGTATTTTGTTATTAATAGTGAATTTGAAAGGAGATTTATATTCTGTGTGAACGTGATGTGAATGTGATTTATATTGTCTTGTCAAGTGTTTTCTGTCTTGTTTTTGCAATTTTGAGTTATGAATTAACTCTAATCTCCAAAGTGATTTATTATTGAGATTACTTCTCACCTCATTTGAGATTAATGACTAATATTAAATGCTAATTACTTTTAGCATTTAAATAAATAACTCAACTAATTAATAAAATCAATGTACTTTAATAACTCTTTTAATTAAAGTTTAATGAGGAAAGTATTCTACACCACTCCAATTTTGTCTTTGAATAGCACAAACTTCCCTTTAACCAAGGGTTCGGTAAGAATATCTCACTACTACATTGGGCGGAAATTATGACGAAATATTACATCGGTTTAAAATTTTGTCGTAATTTTTTTTCTTTTTTTGGACTAAATTTACTTTTTTTTTTCGGGGTCCAACTGTTGGTCGTTCTAGCGACCAACATTCCACGTTGGTCGTTCTAGCAACCAAAATTCCAACTTTAGTCGTTATAACGACCAACTATGGAACGTGTGAGAATCAAACGATCATTGACTTTTTGTTTGGTCAATTTGACTGAATTCGTCGGAAGACCGACGAAATCAATCATATATATATCTCAGTTATGAAAAATTTGCTATAGTTGTGTTGGCCCTTGACCAAATTTTGAGGAACACTTGGTCATATTTGACCATTTTTGGGACTTCGACAGCCTGTCAAAGATGGAGCGCAAGGCGAAGCAGAGATCATGGAAGCTAGACCCCCTTTTTGGGCCCTTTGTGGGTTTTGGGGGATAATGTAACGGGATTGGGATGTCGTCCCATGGGTTTACCCATGTTTAGGCCCCTTTTTGTAATATATAAGCAGAAGTCTAGGCTATGTAAGAGGGGACCTTTTTGGAGGACACTTGAGAAGTGGCTTAGTGCTAAGAGCTGATATGTGTGATATATTTGCAGAGCTGAGTGAAAGTATTGTAAGTACTGAGTGCACGGATTGTAAGAAGGTTTTATGCTTAGAGCTACTCGGGAAAGGAGGATCTAGCAGGCTGTGTAGATCTCTTGTCCTTCGCGGAGTAGGTTTTGAGGCTCTGTGCTTGTAACCGATTGACCAATAATAATAGAGAAGAAGAGTTGGTGGACGTAGCCCCAGGGTGGGGGTGAACCACGTAAATCTGTGTGTCATGCTTTGTGTTGTTACTTACATGTGTTTTCCCTCTCTTGCTAAGTGCTATGACATGTTTAGATAGATTTACTTATGCTTTGTGCTTATTAGATGTGTATAGATGATAGATTTGATGTGTATGAAGTTGCTAAGTGCTTGGCCTACCAGATCCGGTCTGTTGTATGCTGCTAAGGGTTGAATCATCTTAGATCTAAGTATATACTGCAATGCTCTGTGTTATCTGCGGAGTGAGATAAGGGTTAATTCTAGGTGAACTATTGATGCTATGTGCTTTGTTAAGTGTGTAATCACATATCTGGATCCCAGCTAAGGTTGCAGACACTTGAGTCCTGCAACCACCCCTACCTCTACCTCGGGTGAGACTTCATCTACTTCACAGGTGTTGCCGAAAGGGCCGATAGTTAGGGTTTTGTTGGTGCGTTGTTGTAGTGTTGAACCCTGGGTCTGCTCCTGTGCCAACAAATGGTTCTGTTGCCAGGACCTAAAACTGTGATTGCTGGGAACTAAGGAAGAAGAAGCTTTGTGCAAAGATTCATCTTGAGCTTCTGGAAACTTTGTGCGTAGATCTGTCACTCTGATGCACAATACTTTACTCAACCTACGAAGCTTTGTGCTGAAGACAATAAGCCAGATCTGAAGAAAAGAGGTAAGATCTGTAAGCTTTGTGTTCTGATAAAGGTAAGAATAGTGAAAGGTTTTAGATCTAGAAGCTTTGTGCTCAATAAGTGGAAATTTTTGTTTCTGAAGCATAAATTTAGGTATGCTTGATAGATTTTGTCCTAGTTTGAAAACTAGGGCATTGTTAGACGAAAGAACATTTGATATGAATAGATTTGATAAGAATAATGAAAGATATGTTATACCTATACATAGAAAGAATGTTTGGACTAACGAGTGGATGCAGGATCCTAGAAAGAAATTTTTGCAGGCTAGCCATTATGATCCTAGTGTGCAGTACAAGAAAAGTTGGGGATCATTGAAGAAAAAGAAAGGATTAACTCTTTGTTAGAGTTGCAAAAGACTAGGACATCTTGCTAAGGAATGCCCTGGGAGAAAACCTAGTTACCTCTGTTGTAAGGCTATGGACCATGAAGTACTGGATTGCCCTAGAATGATTGCTAGACTTGAAAAGCTAAATATAGAGCAAGCAAACCCTGAAGGAGATTAAGAGACTAAGATTATAGAAGAGCCACAGAAAGAATTAGAGATTATGTTACTGAAAATGAAAGAAACCCTAAATGAACATAAAGATGCCAGTTTTTCAGAGATCTTCAAAGAAAAGGAGAAAATAGAAGTAAGAATAGGAGGCTTCGACATTGACTGTGCTCTGGATGAGGAAACACATACGAACATTATGACAGAAAGAACTTGGGAAACCATAGGAAGGCCTGATATGGTTCCTTCACTAGGAAAAATTGGGTTGTTTAAAGGAAAAATGGTAACCCTATGTGGCAGGATTACCCAGATAGCTATCAGTACCCATGGAGCTTCGACAGAGGAAAAATTCGAAGTTAATAAATTTATTGAGGACCGTGCCCCATTTCCATCTTTGTTAGGCAAGATCTGGATTGAAAAAGACTAGATCCGAAGAAAAGAAGAAAAGGAAGCCCTAGAACAGAAGAAGCAAGAACTCATGGAATTTATGACTAGAAGGATCGCCTACTTGATGGAAGAACAAGAGAATAGATCTAATCTATTGGACACAAGGGACTTGGACGTCGAAGCTATAAGAACATTAGAGGAACCACAGAAGACTGAAATACCCAATCCATATGTTGAAGGAGTATTAGCCTTGGATCTGAAGAAAGAATCTCAGCAGTACGAAGTGACTATGTCGAGAGAAGATAGGGATTAGAACGGGAAAAGACTGAACGAGTTGAAGACTACCGGGAAGAAGGCTAGGAAATTAAGTAAGAAAAAGGAGAAGATTGAAAAGTTACAAGAGATCCCAGGTGGAACACTGCAGAAGGAAAAATCAAAGGAATTGAACTTCGCCGAGATATTAGAACAATGACATATGGCACTTCGCCGTGGCAAAGCAATCTAGCCGTTGGACTGATATACCCATTCGACTTACGCCCCGAACTAATAGAAAAACATTAAAGGATCACCACCAGACCATTGGACCTCACCATAACGGACATATCTACGATAATGGAAACTTCATACCTATTGCAAGCAGATTGTTGACGAATTTCCTATTTAGCTCGTCGCGCCATGCCCGAAGAACACTTTTTCCAACTGAAAATTCGAAGCTCGCAGAACTAGTGATTGTATAAAGTGATCATTGCAAGCAGATTTTTCATCCTAGTGCAGTATCTGAGATCATTGTGCCCCCATTATCGTTTCCGAGTGCGTATGTCCGATGAGCTCACCGTAGTTGAGGAATCGGTCATAGAGGTCCTTCTCGATTTAATGACTGAGAGAGTCATGTTGGAAAGAGGAATGTCCAACGGAGTCCAAGCATCATCGACGAGAGAAGTGTAAGCCTCCCCATCGATTGCTTGAGTAGGAACATATCGAGCCGACGTGGAAAGGAGAACTAAGCATAAAGACGACATAGCCAACATAAAGTTAGTGACATCCATCCTACCAGCTTACATACCCCCTCAAAGCAGTGCGATTAATAGGGACAGTGTCCCTAGAGACTTTGAATACATCCTAGTCACTGCATATCTACCGAAAGGAGTACGCACCTACCGCGCAGATCAAGACAAGGTTACAACATTGAAGTTTTGCGACTTCAACCTGGGGGACCGTAAGGTTTATAGCATGCTCACCCCGTATAAGTACTTGAAAAGATCTAAGAGTAAGTATTCGAAGATCGTCCCTCAACAATGGATGATGAACCTCCCGCAGTCTACTTTTCTCAATGTTATGAAAATACCACACTTTGGCAGACACCAGGAGGTGAATGCTTGTGTAAAATTGTTGCTAGCAAGTTACCAAGGAGGATACCTATGGTTAAATTGTCATATAATTGTTGATCTGACGCCGATCAATAGGATCACCGGGCTTAGCATGCAGGGCCCTAATCCCCAGGATTACTACCCTGGAAAGACCGCAGACTACGCTCTTTCATAGAAGATTAAAGAAGCTTATGGCAATGTCGAGAAGGGCGCGCGGGGCTACATGGTAGCCTCTACAGAAAGTGGTGTAGTGCGCCTCGCATGTCAACTGATCATAGGGAAGCTGGTATGTAAGAATCGACCTACAAAAGTATTAGGCTTCGTAGTTGACCTCGCAGGAAAATGCGCAGAGGGACTACAGATGAACTGGGCGAAGTACCTGGTAAACCAGCTAGAGATTGACTGTAGAGGAGCCCAGGATCAGGGGCATGAATTCCATTTTAGCTGGCTTCTAATATTGATTGCTTTTGTAGCATGGGAGCTACCAGAAGGCACAACCTTCACGGACCTCAACCCCTTTGAGCCATTAGCCACGAAGTTCAGTACATTGTGGTACTCGACCGACATGAACAAGCAATGGCAATCAAATGTCGTTTTCCACACGTACTATAACCAATTGAAAGAAACCATAAGGGGTGAACCTCGCATAACCCTGAAAAATTTACAAAGGTTCCGAAATTTACAAAGGTTCCGACCTCTGATAAACTTCAGTGTGGACCACCACTTTATATACCTAACCCCACGTGCCGATGAGCACCGGGAACAACTTTAGTCCTATTATAAGCTGACAGAAGAAGACCTAGAAGAGATCACCAAGGAATGGTCGGAGGACCTCCTTGTTGCAGTAGATCCAACAGACATTTCAAACATCAACAACCTAGAAGCTGCACAGGACACACCTGTGCCCAGTAAGACAAAGAAGACGAAGAAGCTTGAAGAGGTTCAAGATGTAGATAGCAGATCTGTAAGGACAACTTCCTTCACACCCGATCAATGAGGTAATGGCGAAGACATAGAGGAAGTCGAACAAAGACCGGAAGACGAAGTTGAAGATATAAAGAAGAGAAAAGGGTCACCTCTGAAGTATCCCTCCTGGAAGAAATCGAAAGCAACCTTAACTAATATGCAGACCACGCTCACTTCAGATGACTTCAGTTTCCTCCTCGCAACTATGAATGAAGCCATAAAAGAGATAACAGAAAAGCACGAAGAGAAGTGGGAGAAGATATATAATAGGATTGAAATTGGGCTCCAAGAAGTGTCGTAGGCACTCCAGTCTAGCCGCACAATCTCTACTGCACCTCTGCCGGAAGGAACAACATAAGTGGGAGAAGAATCAGTTCAACTCTGCAAGATTGATGAAACAGTCGAAGTACGCCTTAGACACGCACAGGAAGAAAAAACACAGGTTACTCACGCCTTAAAGAAAGCATAAGAGGAAATCATAGAACAACGTCGAGCCACGCAGCAAGAGAAGGATGCTCTCCAAGAAAAATTTGAAGAAGATAGAGAAAAGATCCAAAAGGAGAAAGAGAAATTGCTCGCAAAGTAGATCGGGATGGAAGAAGCAGTTAACCAAGCATTCTGCTCCATCACTAGCTTAGAACAAAAGAGAGAAGAACCCTTCGAATGTAAAGTGATGAAGCTTGCTAAAGTTATTC
Source organism: Picea mariana (assembly GCA_032191745.1). Classification (NCBI taxonomy): domain Eukaryota; kingdom Viridiplantae; phylum Streptophyta; class Pinopsida; order Pinales; family Pinaceae; genus Picea; species Picea mariana. The sequence continues at coordinate 13,119 of JASDQU011311021.1, read as the reverse complement.
AACAGCATCAACAAAGGGTTGTATAATTAGATCTTCAAACTATACCAACTACCCCGCAAGAAGTGCATGACCAACGCAAATTGAATGCTCAAAGCGCAGTCGAGAGGATTAAAACACTTGCTGCAGAATGCAAACAGTTAAGTAGCAGAAGCGCGTAGATATATGACCAACTATCCGAAGACCTAGAGTTGAAGAAATTGGAGTCCCAACTCCAGGAAGCAAAGTAACACGCAGATACAGTATAGGCACAGGTCAAGCTCCTGTCACCCATCGAGAGGATGAAGAGATCCCAGGAACAACACACTGCCCAAAAAAAACCGTAACGGCCTGAAGAACAAAAAACTCTTTCAGTTTTTTCACAGGTGACATGAAAAGGGAGAATTGAAGCTGTCTTTCAGCCTCATTTTTCCGATTTTTGGCTTTTATGTTACAGTCTCGATCTTGCAGGAGCTGTTACGACGAGCTAGAAGCGAATTTGGTGAAACCGAAGGAGTTTTTTTTCCAGCACATGCCCATATATAATAAACTATTTCATTTTTTTCCCAGGTGTCATGATTAAAGAGAAGAAGGTGTCTGAGTGGACCTCTTTTTCGCAGAAATTCGGCCCGTCTTTCATGGCGGGCAGTTCCAGATTTTTGGGGATTTGTGGCTATTTTTGGCCGAGGTGGTTAAATCCAATTGACACAACTTGTTGGTGGATCTCCCCTATTTATTCAAATGATTTTAATGTAAAAGGGGTTGATTCTTGCACCCGGAAGGTTATTCTCTGTGGTATTTTTCTGATTCACCAGGAATACAAAGGGACTTTTTCACAGGATTCCTGTATGTCGACGATTGGTGCAATTTTTCTTTCTTTGTTGAATGTGATTCTAATCAGTCTTCATTATGTTTCTCTCTTTCTAATTTTCAAAAGGAGATTTAATGCAGAATTTATCCCTGTTACTCTGTGCAGTGCTTTTGAGAATCTTAATGTTTTCCTCTGATACTACAATGAAGAAATTCTTGAATGTTTTTTTGTTGTAGTTGATTATCTCGTCTGTCCCTTCTCTACATCATTTTATTTCTAAAGGATCCAACGTCTGCATTACCTTGCCCTGTGGAAATACCTTATAGATCTATGTTTAATTTCAAACTTGTCACAGACCCCATAGCCCAATGGTCTTCTTTTGCTGTCTCAACTAGAAAACTCCAAGAACATAACCTTGTTCTGCATAACTAGCCTAATATCCTATTTCAAACAAATCTAAATTTGACAAGAGAGATCCCTCTCTGAGTCTTGGAGGGCTAGATCCCTGACTGGAAGCGGTTTTGATGTTGCCTCTGTGACTGCCTCCACAGCCTTGGGCAAATTACAGAGTGCTAATAGGGCCCTCCATTTTCCACTTATGAAACCAATAGGAAGAAACCATGGAACACATATTTAACCAATATTTAACCAATAGGAGCAGGGGCGTTACGACAACATTCATCCAGTGCAAGATTGGGAAAATTGGATCGTAGGATCCGAACCAACGAGGGTTGTTGGATCACTCGCGAAATCACATCTCGGGGTTTCGGGAGGTGAAGGGTCGAAACCTTTGTAGTGAGACTCATGAAATCGCGAAAGGCGAAGTCCCGAAATAGCAGGAAAATCTAAGCCACCCGATTGGGAGGACATGTGTCGTGAAATCACCCGTATCGAGGTTTCGGGCATCGAAGGTCCGAAAGAGAAGTTTTTCAACTTTGCGAGTGGTGAAGCTACAAAGTGAATCAAGACCGTCCATTAGGAGGAGGACAGGTGGCAGAGATCTAAGGATCTCGTGAATTCAGGGTTTCGTAAGGTGAAAACCCAAAGTTTGGGTACCCCAAGTTGCGAGAAGTGAAGTCACGAAGTGCCGAGGTTGCACATAAGAGACACGTGGCAGAACCACACGGTGGGCCCGATAAATAATCAGCCGGACACATGTCATGCATTTTGAGGATTCAACACCCTGTTGACCTCTCGCGTCTTGGGGACTCGGGAGATAAAGGGACGAAGGTTCGAGCGTTCGACTCGCAAAGTCGCGAGTAGTGAGAACGAGAGGAGAAAGGTCAAATCTCGCCTCTTGGGGGTTCGAAAAAGAAGGTGCCAAAGGTTGAACCTTTGAACTCGTGAAGGTGCGAGAGGCGAAAGGCGCTAGTGCTTTGCCTAGCCGTTGGTCGCGCAAGGAGGGCGCTGAAAAAGGGAGAGTTGTACCCATTTCATGATCTCGAGTATTGCAAAATCGCAAAGGAAGAGTCAGAAGTCACGGCTCGCGAACTCGCGAAATCGCGAGCCATGGAAAAGGACTTGTGGATCGATTTGAAAGGGGATTCCAGCAGAGAATCCGAAAGAGCCGATCCAGCTCGAAGGGCATATAGAACAATCATGTAAGTGGATCCTCGACTTGAGGGCCGAGTGGGTCTACACCTTCTGGTATCAGAGCCTGATTCTTGTTTGTATATTTCAGGCAAGAAAAGAGAGAAGGAATTTCAACCATGCTGCCGAGGAGAAGAGATAGGAAAACACCCGATTCGCCAGAGGATAGGGAAATGCCAAAAGGAAGGGCCAGGCAGGTGCAGAATCCATAAGTGGAAAGAGATCTGCATGACATTCACGCCAGACTCGTGGATGTGGAAATAAAACAAAGGTGCACAGTTGATATTGGAGATGTCAGTGAGTTTGAAAGCGAAGATGATGTTGGACATGAAAAAGAAGAAATTGCAATAGAAGATGCAGCAAATGAACACTTGATTAGAGCTGTTGCAAGAATGAGTGCAAGAGCCAAAATGGACATTCCAGTTTATGAGGGAAACTTGGATGCTGAAGAGCTTCTAGATTGGATTAGAGCTCTGGACACATATTTTGTATATGAAGATGTCAAAGAAGACAAGAAGGTCAAACATGTTGTCACGAGACTTAAAGGACATGTAGCATTGTGGTGGGATGAACTGCAAGCTAACAGATGCTACCAAGGTAAGCAGAAAATCAAGAGTTGGGATAGGATGATTGCAAAGATGAAAGTGAAATTCATTCCCAGGGATTATCAGATTACTCTGTTTCGGAGAATGAAGAATTTGAGACAGAAGATGATGACAGTAAAGGAGTATACTAAAGAGTTCTACAGGCTGAACATCAGAGAAGGTCATCGTGAAAGTAATGATGAAAAGGTTGCCAAGTATATGAATGGCCTGAGATACAAAATTCAGGATGAGATGAGCATGATGACCATCCAAACAGTGGAATATGCTTATCAAATGGCTCTAAAGGCGGAAGAGAAGCTGAGCCGAAAACAAGGTCAAAGAGGCCGAGGTAGAAGTCAAGCCAGGGGCAAATCAATTGTCCAAGATAGAAATCAGAAACCCAAGGAAGACTGGAAGAAACCTCAGATTGAGAGAGATGGAAGCTCACAGAAAGGGAAATATGCTGGACAGAGAAGGTAGTATGTTGTTTAGAGAGGAGAGTATGCTGATAACAACATTTTTCCTCGTACTAGAGGTAGAGGAAGAGAAAGAGGTGGAGTGATAAAATTCTTCATGTGCAGAAGGGTCGAACACAAGTCTTATAAATGTCCAGAAAAGAAGAAAGAGGAAGGAGAGACTCACATTGCCGAAGCACAGAGGCAAAATTTTTAGGCAGAGGATGCCGAAGGCGGAAGATCGTTGATGATGCGAAAAGTTATTTTGACACCAGAGAAGGAAGTGGAGAGTTCGGTCCAAAGGAGCAGACTTTTTCGGACTGCTTGCAAGACCAAGGATAGGGTATGCAAGGTCATTGTGGACAGTGGTAGCACAGACAATCTCGTTTCAACAGATATGGTAGAAAAATTGGAGCTGGAGATGATTGATCATCCAAGCCCATACAGAGTTCTGTGGTTACAAAAAGGACATCAGGTAAATGTCACTAAACAATGTTTAGTTGAGTTTAAAATAGGAGGGTATAAAGATGAAATACTCTGTGATGTTATTCCTATGGATGTTTGTCATTTATTGCTGGGTAGACCATGGCAATATGACAGGAATGTGATTCATGACGGGAGAATGAAAACATACACCCTAGAGAAAAATGGGAGAACTCACATGTTGTTGCCGATCAAAGATAAAGAAATAAAACCTGAAGTAAGCAAAACTGTACTTCTCATGAGTGGGAAGGAACTTCTTACAGAGGTTAAGAAGAAGGAGGAACTGCAATTCATTGTGGTCAGGAAGCCAAAGATTTTTTTAACCAGCACAAGGGTAGATGATTTACCAGAAGAGATTCAGGAACTGTTGGAAGAGTTCGCTGACATAGTAGTGGACAAACTACCTCGTTCGTTGACACCGATTAGAAGTATAAGTCATCAAATTGATCTCATACCTAGAGCTAGTTTGCCAAACAAAGCAGCACACAGATTGACGCCGCAGGAGAATGAAGAGGCCAAAAGACAGGTCCAGGATTTAATGGACAAGGGGTTGGTGAGAGAAATCTTGAGTCCATGTGTTGTTCCGACAATACTCAGTTCGAAGAAAGACGGAGGCTGGAGAATGTGTATTGACTCGAGGGAAATCAACAAAATAACAATCAAGTACAGATTTCCATTGCCAAGAATGGATGATATGATGGATTGCTTGAGTGGAGCCAAATTTTTTTCGAAGATTGATTTGAAAAGTGGATATCACCAAATTCGTATGAGAGAAGGTGATGAATAGAAGACAGCCTTCAAGACTAATGAAGGGTTGTATGAATGGCTTGTTATGCCGTTTGGTTTAACAAACGCGTCGAGTACTTTCATGAGGTTGATGAATGAAGTCCTGAATGAGTTCATCGAAAAATTTGTCATTGTGTATCTTGATGACATACTGATTTTTAGTAAAACAGAGGCAGATCATCTGAAACATTTGGCTACAGTGATGCAGAGGCTACAACAAGAGAAGCTGCTGATAAATATGAAGAAATCCTCATTCATGAAGACAGAGCTCATTTATTTGGGTTTTGTTATTTATGCAGATAAGTTGAGGATGGATCCAGATAAGGTGGAGGTGATTAAGAATTGGTCGTCACCAAAGAATATCTTTGAAGTTCGAAGTTTTCACGGATTGGCTAGTTTCTACCTGAAGTTCATTAGAAATTTCAATGGAATTAGTGCACCGATGATGGACACAATGAAGAAGAGGCACAAGTCTTTTCACTGGATGGAAGAGGCCGAGAAAAGCTACAATTTGTTGAAGAATAAAATCACAGAACAACCAATTTTAGTGTTGCCGGATTTCAAAAAGACATTTCAAGTAAAATGTGATGCAAGTGGATTTGCAATAGGGGCAGTCTTGAGCCAATAAGATATGCCGATAGCATACTTCAGCGAGAAGCTGAATGAAGCGAAAGTGAAATACTCCACATATGACAAGGAGTTCTATGCTATTATCTAGGCATTAAAGAAATGGAGGCATTACTTAATCCCTAAGGAGTTTGTTTTATACAGTGACAATCATGCTTTGCAATTTGTGACTCAATAGGAGAAGTTGAATCAAAGACATGCAAAATGGGTTGAATACATGCAGAGCTTTACTTTTGTGATTAAACATATTTCTGGAACTGCTAACAAAGTTGTTGATGCTTTGAGCAGGAAATGTTTGCTGTTGCGGGAGTTTAGAGTCAAAACATTGGGTTTTGATGATCTCAGGGACATGTACAGAGATGATCCAGATTTTAAAGAGGCGTATGAAGTAGCTGAGAATCCAATTCTCAGGGACAGAGGTCAATGGATAGAATACATGATCCAGGATGGATTGTTATTCAGGGGCAATCAGTTATGTATTCCAAAATGCTCCATGGGGGAGAATTTGCTGAAGGAGAAACATAGTGGAGGATTGGCTGGACATTTTGGTCATGACAAGATGTTCGCAAAGTTGAATGAGTCATATTTTTGGCCAGGAATGAGAGAATACGTCAAAATATTCGTGGACAGATGTAGAATTTGTCAGCATTCAAAAGGAAAGAGGTAGAATGCAGGTTTTTATCAACCATTACCCATACCTGAGAGGCCGTGGGATGCAGTCGGCATGGAATTCATATTGGGGTTGCAAAGAACACAAAGAGGGTTTGATTCAATCTTTGTGGTAGTGGATAGATTTTTCAAAATGGCACATTTCATTCCATGTCAGAAAACCAGTGACGCAACTCACATTGCGAACCTTTTTTTCAAAGAAGTCATTCGACTTCACGACTTACCAAGGAGCATAGTTTCGGATCGAGACACCAAGTTCGTAGGACACTTCTGGAGAAACTTATGGAAAAAGATGGGAACAAACTTGTTGTTTAGTTCAACTTATCATCCTCAGACAGATGGACAGACATAAGTCATGAATAGGAGTTTGGGAGACTTGCTGAGGAGCTTGGTGACAGAACACCACAGTCAGTGGGACAACATATTACCACAAGCAGAGTTTTCTTATAACGACTCGCTTAATAGGAGCACAGGACAGAGTCCATTTCAAATTGTTTATGGCATGCAACCAAGAGGAATTTCTGAGCTGAGGGATTTAGAACAGATTGCGACTAGGAGCGCTAGTGCAGAAGATTTCGTAGAGGCGATGAAGGAACTTCACAACCAGGTGAAAGAACGATTGCAGAGTTCGAGCCAAGAATATAAGCGGAGAGAAGATCAACACAGGAGACAACTTCAGTTCGAAGTTGGTGATTTGATCCTTGCACATTTGAGAAAGGAAAGGTTCCTGAGTGGAACATATAATAAACTAAAGATGAAGAAAATCGGACCATGTAAGGTCTTGAAGAAATTTGGGGCGAATGCATATGAGATTGAATTACCCGATGGGATCAGAATTTCTCCGATATTCAATGTCTCGGATTTGTACCCTTATAAAGCTGAGGAAGCAGAAGTAGGTAGTGAACATCCAGAGATTCAGTGGACAAAACAAATGCCAGTTGCAGAAAAGCCGCAGATGGAGCGCATACTGGACAAAAGAGTTGGTAAGAGGACCAGACGAAAGAAATACTTTGAATACTTGGTCAAGTGGAAAGGCCATCCAGCTAAAGATGGCAGATGGGAGAGCGAAGCAGAAATCCAGAAGCATGGACAGACCGTGCACGAGCTCATGGACAGGAGCCCATGAAAATTTTCAAGCGAGGGAGTATGATGCAGAAGCATCGCAAGGCGTGCAAGCATAGCCAGCAGCGAGACAACGCGGAGATAAGAGATAGGTGGAAAAGCACCGAGCACTTTTTTTGAAAATGTTTTGAAATATTAATGAAGTCATTAAGTGGAGGCATGCATGTATTATTGTAAAAGGACCTTGAGCGATCTGCTCTCATCCATAGTAGATAGGAGCCTTTATGTGTAATGAATGTAGGTAGATAGAATTTAATGCTTAGATTAGAAAGTTTTAGAGCGCAAGAGGGAAACGGGATATAGACACCCTCATTGTATAGTGGAAAGATTATTATGTCAATAGAGCATAGAGCATAGAGAAGAGAGCAGAGAGATGTAGTTGAAAACACCCATGTACAAAGATTTGAATTAATAGAAAGAGCTTTGATTCAAATTCATGGTGTCGTATT
>JASDQU011311020.1:0-16985 GCA_032191745.1 Picea mariana | reverse complement strand
TTTATCCTTTTCTCTTCTTTTTCACAACAAGTCCAAAGTTCCACAAGCGTTGGAAACTCCTTCCTTGTGTTCATGCTTGCAACAAATGCATCCCATGATCTAGAAACACAATTAAGTGTTATATTCACAATTTCATCTGGAATAACTTATTCAATATCTTGTAGTTGATCTCTCAACTGAGAAATCCTCACAAAGTATGAGGCCACAGTTCCATCCTTAGTCATCTTTGTGTCACGAGGCTCACTCATCAGACTCATCACTTGTCCAATATTTCTGACTGCAAAAATGTTAGTTAGGGCATCATACATCTTCTTGGATGAGTCAATATTTGATATGTAGGGTATCAAGTGATCTTTTATAGAGTCCACAATGATACTCATAGCGTTGATGTCATTGTCGCTAAACTTCTCCATTGCTACAACATTCTGAGGTTCATTTTTTTTCCTACTTCAAATGATGGTTCCACGATCTTGCACTTCACGATATATAGAACCTTGTTCTTAGCAAGGATGATTTCAATCCTTGTCTTCCATGCTCTAAAGTTTGAAGCTCCTTCTAGCTTGTTCTCTAGCTTCATGGACTAAGTCATGACTGCTTTTGATTTTAACTTTGAACAATCAAACTTTGAATTTGACCCAAAAATTCAACCTTGATGTTTTTGCTAGTTGAAGGTACCAAGAGGTTTGTTAGGCTAAGGCACACTATAATGTCCAAGAATTATGCTAAATGTCTCACTTGAAGTGCCCAAAGAGTTAGGTTAGGGTTTGTTCCAGCTGCAAATTCTAAAACCCTAGTTGTAGTTGAAACTAGTGCCACAATGAACTTAACAAGAAACTTCCACTTTACCTTCCAGTGGTTAGACAATCCTGAAGGTGGTGTGGGCCCATAACCTATTAAAATATTCGATGTGCTCCTTTAACCATAGACAATATCACATTATTGTAACCTAACCATAGGCACGCATCCACCCCCGAGCACCGTAACCTTTGATAGATAGAATGATTCCAGAAGGATTAATATACCCAACAGATAACCAAGATAGAGCACACCTTTCTCCAAAGATAGTGCACCAAGCATAAAGTTTCAAACCAAAAAACAAAACTAGTTCCCAACTTCAGTAGTTGCTTGAGTGAGAGTGTGTGTGTCTCCACATGAGCTCAAGTGCCCTCTATTTATAGTGCTCCTTGTCAACTATCTAGGCCTACTTCTCATTTTGGAGAGTAATACTTTAATATTATTTATTTTACTGAGCAGACTTGTCTTCTAGGGTTGTTACACATCTTTTTAGAGTTTCTCTAGCTTCCAGAATATTGGAGCTGGGATACAGAGCTGCTTAGCTTGCAAGCAGTTTGGAATTTCAAAATAATATTTCAAACTTTCATTTTAACAATCTAACCATTATGGACATTTTGCACGTTAAATTGCAGCAGTGCTATGAGAGTGGGAAGGATTCATTGTATTGCAGCACAATAAATTTAGAAGGTTCTCACTGTAGATCTAATTTAGTAATTTAGATAACCTGTCAAAAACTGTGGTCGAAGTTCTACTTATAACTGTGGATATCGAATCAACAAATTGGCAATCTACTATATCTAAGACAGATTTACAATTATCTTTGGGCACCCGAAAAGCACCAGCATTACATAGGTAACCTTGAAGATATTGACATCTTAGAAAAAACACATCAGTCAATGCTCTTTAAACCTCTTCTACCTGAACAGTCCACTGAATGTATTCACATGCTTTAAAAGACATACAACAGCACATACGAAACCCCTCCTCTGGGATGGTTAATGTATATTTCTGGATGCTTGAAAAATTATCTTGTCCAAAAAGTGAAAAAAATACTTACTGGAAAAGCCAAGTCAAGAAGAGCAGTATGATTGCTTCCAAATTTAGTGAACGAAGGACCTCCAGCATGAGACTGTCAAATAAAATTTTCCCACACCTTAGCAAAACTGAAAAACTTCATAAATGAACGCCACAAACATTCTAAATAAAGTTGAAAATACAATCCACAAATGGAAAAACCCCGGTATAAACTCAAACTTCTAGTACCGATTCAAGCAACCACAAAAAAATTACCTCTTCACTGTCGGCCTGCATGCGTGACCCAATAACTGCAATGCTTTTATCAGCCAGCGTTTCGAGTTTCCATTTTAAGAAGGAATAAAAATTTACACTCCTTTTGATGGGATTTTCAAGATCTTTCATGAAAAGTATCAGAGGACCATTCTCACTCTCTTTGGTAATAACCTTAATCAGAGGATAATTGTATGGTCACATGTTAGCTAAATTGATAAATCTTCTTGTCAAAAAGTTCATGAAGGTTTCAAAAGAAAATCTATAATCACATTTCATTAAAACTTCAGAGAGACTACCTCAAAAAGTGCATTTATCACCAGCTTATCCATATCCTCCTCTGCAGAACTCTGTAACTGAATCTCATGTGCTGTCCAACAAAATCCATGTTTAATATTTTATTAAACCATTAAAGATGCAATAAATCAAATACATGAGTTTTAGTTTTGGTGCCTAATCGTTACCTTCACAAATGAAAACATGATCTTCCTCGTATATGAGAGTAATGCCGTCTACAAATGGACTATCAAATCGTACACCAACTGTAGATAACCCAACGAACAACACTTCCCCCATAGAGCCATTGGGTGGACCCCTGGACGACATCAAAAGTTTAAAATGATGGTAACCAGAGGTGAGTATATTGCTTAAAATGTATGGACGTTTTTTTATGCACATCAAAAGACGTCCTTATAGGAAAGATATCGGAGAGATTAGCAAGAACACTAAAAATGACATATTGCAAGTCATAAAGTGAACATTAAGTTTTCACGAGAATATCAAGTCTTCAAATTGTTCTAGTGTTTTGAATTAAAATTTAATTATTAATTATATTTAATATATGTTGTTCAAGTGTTTTGAATTAAAATTTAATTATTAATTATATTTAATATAGGTTATTATTGTTTATTGAATATAAATAGATTTTGATTGGTAGGTTAATTTATTTTGTTAAAAAAATGTTATAGATATTTTGTTGATGTAGATAAACACTTCAATAAGACGCAACAATCAAATTACCCAAGTAAAAAGAATCATACTTTTATAAAATCATAATGATTACTAATTAAGGATATGGAACTTCCAAGTAATTTGATAAAATAATATTTTGAGTATATGATTTGTACTAGTAGTGATGGTAACTTTAGTGATGTTGTAAAATATTTGGAATGCTTCTCATATTTGATTTGAATTGATGAAAATTGGCACATGGAACTTCCAAGTAATTTGATAAAATAATATTGATCATAGTTTTTAAATGAGTTTATATTTTGAGTATATGATTTGTACCAAGTAGTGATGGTAAAGTTGGTGATGTTGTAATATATTTGGAATGCTTCTCATATTTGATTTGAAATGATGAAAATTAGCACATGTTTATAAGGCCTACTTAAGCATGCATAATCCATTAGTTGGTCCAAGTTGTAAAACCTAGTTATAGGCATATCTTATTCCCCATGTTAGTAGGAGGCCGCACTATTCATAGAAACATGTTGTAGTGCAATCACTCATGTAACTACATGATGTGATTCCTTCTCATTGGTAGAGAGGTTGTGATATCAAGTTGTGGAATTTACCAATGGGTAGGTATGGGGGTGGTAAGGTGAACCAATATGCACTTTGATGTTGAATTAGAGGGAATGACTCTTTGACTAAAGGGAGAATAGTATCTTAATCTCAAAGTTTTTGGGACCAAGTTATGAGTAAGGGGAATTTTAACATCTTTTGATTGAAGCATGTAGGTGAAAATATTTATTAGTTTTTGAGGTACAAACAAGGAGAAAAGAACAATGAGAAACCTTCCTGAAAAATCAGGAAGAGATTATTGATTCATACATATCCACAAGACAAGCAAAAAGAAATGCCTAAAAATAACCAATCAATGCAAATGTAATAACAATAGTCAAATGGACCATAAAATCTAAAGAAGTTCAAAAATGAGGATTGAGCAAAAAATTATGTTGCACAAAAAATAAATAAATGCAACTAAACAAGCGATCAACAAACACACACAAAAAAAACATACACCTTGAAAATCAAGAAAAAATAATTACGAAGCACAAAATAAGGACTATCCAAATATTGCACTTCACAGTAGATTAGCATGTTTATAAATGTTTATATTGCACTTTTGAAAAATATCAAGGTGACCATGATTTTGTTAAAAAAAAAAAATTATAAATGTGTAAAATGTAAAAAAAATAATCAATCCCTTTCACATAAACACTTCACAGTTCAAAATTCCAAACAAATCTAGTGGCTTTAAAAAAAAAATACAAATATTGCAGTTAACAATACATTAGCATGTTTATACAACCCCATGTAATTAAAAGTCTTTGCATTTAATATTGCAAGATAAATTTAAGTATTTTTCAAAAATATTAAAGTAACAGTGATTTTGTAAAAAAAAAAAATTATAAATGTGCAAAATGGGAAAAAATATCAGTCCTTTAGCATAAACACATTTTTCAATTCAAAATTCAAAACAATCTAGTCCCTTTCAAAAAAATATTTCATTTGGATAAATATAATAGGCTTGTCTTTGCACTGCATTAAACTAAGTAAAAAACATAAAATACTTGTTCTAAATCTTATATAATTTAGAATTTTAAAATTAAATTATAATTTTTTATTATTAAAATTTTAATTTTCAAAAAAATCAATTATTTTTATTGTTTGTATAATTAAACATGTGTTTTGTTTATATTTTTAAAAACATACATCTATTGATAATAAGCACATTTAATGATCTCTTTTAATCATAAATTTCGAGTTAGCATAAATTTCAAGTTAGCAACTATACTAGTTAAATAACAGTGATATAACTGAATTATGCAACCTACAAAGTGTCCAAGGACCAGTTGCTACAGAGAATGACAAGTGGCAGAACATAGAAATTGAGATGCACAGAACTCAAATTCTTACCTCATAGGACGGAGAGGCATAATATGACCTGAATATCGAGGAAAGCTGAGATATGAACAGTCTGAATTTGAAGCAAAGCCGACATATTTTACAGGATCACCTGACAAAAATAGTGAACTTTTACTAATGAACACTTCAAAATATCAAGTGAACTTAGGTAGACTTGAACAGGAACATAGAAGGAATCACTTACCTGGCTTAAAGGAATGTACTCGGCGTTTCCTGAAGTATACGCGTTTATTTTCAGATCTAAGGCCTTCCTTTAAAACCTCTGCGTCCTCCTCTTGTGATTCAAATGCAGTGTTTGGCTGAGAACAGCAAGCTATGTCGACATTAGTGCCTGGGAAAGCTTCACTTTTTGGTTCCAAATTATCACCGTCTACTCGGCGTTTCCCGAAGTGTACGTATGTGCTTTCCGATCTTAGGCCGGCCTTCAAAGCCTCAGCGTCCTTCATTGATGAGCTCTACAATAGTAATCCAAATGAAAGAGCATTCATATGCAGAAACCGATACGAATTCAATCAAGATGATAAAATTGTTGTACAAAGTAACCAAAATGGAAAAACAAATATGTTGCTGTTTAAAAATTTGTAACGCTTTTTGTCCAGAGGAATTCTGTTGCACTCCAAAAGAAAAATAGCTCATTTAAAATCATCTGCTGTTCCCTTATCAACTAAAAAAAATCTCAAATACTATAGTGAACAAAAAAATCTCATCTCAAATACTGTAGTGAACAAAAAAATCTCAAATACTRCAGTGAACATGAAATAATGGCAGTCCACCATGCTTGACATAAAAAAAAAAAACAGAATAGCTTACCAAGGGCATTGTACTGCTATWAAAAATAAGCAATTTTGCGTCAAAATGATTTGCTAAAGCCTTAACTAGCCTCTCCTGATATATCTCAGAACCTACAGTGAGAATTCAGACATAAGATAWCATATCAGATCAAGTGAATAAATAACTTAAGGATGATCAATATACTAAAAGAAACAGTTTGGTACGAAGGAAAGACGACAGACCTCTGGGGCCAGACAACAATATTCTGAGGCGGCTTACAGTAGGCAGCTCCATTGCAAATTTTGTGAACTCTTTCCGCTTTAAATGTATAAAGGTTGATGCGATCAGCTCACTCTTTGTCTTCTCGCTGTAATGGATTGTAGACAGCTTTCCAATCAAACAACTGAACGAGAACTTCAATGCTCAACCTCAAAATCAAAACTCACATAGTATTGCATCATTTTGAAAATTTACAGCAAAGATTGGTAGGAATTGGCGAATGCTGTAATGTAAATTTTGACAAAATTTCTATTTTCTGGTGTTTAAATTTTGTTGTTTAAATTTTCTTTGTGAATGTATAAATGGATTCAGTTTGCTGAAAAACCCTACAGCACTTGGATTATACAAACTTAGCCACTCAAATCTGCAGATACAACCATTCATCACCTAATTTCTAACAAAATCAAACTGAAAAAACGAAAAAAAAAAACCAAAAAATAAATCGTTTAAACTACTCTATAATGTGGCACTTCTTCCTTTTATAATAACAACCTAATCTGAAATGACCTACCCCTCTTTCTTATGCCACGCAGAAGCTATGGTTTACTTAATTTGAAGCAATTCTAAAGATAAATATGCTATATAGGCAAAGTAAACCTAATCTGAAATGACCTACCCCTCTTTCTTATACCACGTAGAAGCTATGATTTACATAATTTGAAGCAATTCTAAAGATAAACATGCTATGTAGGCAAAGTACAAAACTAAAAGATTCAAATGCAGAAATCTTGCTCATTGAAACCAGAGATGTGTAAAGTGGGTTTTATTTTGTGTGGGGAGACCTTGCGCTCTTGACTGGCGGTTGATATCAGAAAAAACAAAATTCAAGTAACTCAGAAGACTGCAATTTCAAAATAGATCTATTTGGGAAATGTACTTAACTTTATGTGAACAGTATTAAATAACCATCTGTATTAAAATATTACTGATAAGAAAACCTTTATTATTAAATAACATAACAATTTCACCATAGATAAAACTTCATAACAAACGACAATGAGATTTACTCTGCTAAATTGATCCGCATTAAAGGTCCCACTAGGGGAATCCTTTAATTGTCAAATAAAGGCCCACACGCATGTCTCCTATTGTCTACAGACAGATTTATAAATGAAAGCAACAAAATAAAATATCATTAAAAGCATAATTCATATATATTTTGGTCATTAAAATATCATTAAAAGCATAATTCATATATATTTTGGTCATGGGTCACAAGGGATGGAATTGAGGGTCATCTTATATATAATCGGAGTGGTCTAATGATCAAGAATATGTGTTTTCTCTTAAAGAATCACAAGTTCAAATCTAAAGGAGAGTTGGGTATGTATAACTTCTTAGATTTTATCAGTCAAATTTTTGGATGAAGAAGATCTATTATCCCACAAATAAAAAAGTCCACCACTTTAATGTAGCTTGACAAAATTGAAATATATTTTAAAATTACAATCTTCTAAATTGCCAAAAAAAAAAAAAAAAAATCTGATATCAACAACCAATCAATAACAACAGAAAGTCTCCACACCTCTTAAAAAAAACAAACCACTTAACACAAAACACACTCAAAAAAATCCACTTAACAAATTCACAAGCAAAAGTCAACATCTAATTAAATTAACATACACGAAAAGAAAACTCCCAATCTTTACAAGAGCAAAATCCGGAAAATTAATGCAACACCAGAGTCACAAAAAAAAAAAACCGGAAAATTAATGCAACACCAGAGTCACAGAAAAAAAAATCCCTTTTACCTCAGATAATACGGAAAATTATCGAACGTTTTTTCATATCAATACCATAAACAAACAGTATAACTATAATGCAACACCAGAGTCACAGAAAAAAATCCTTTTACCTCAGGTAATACGGAAAATTATCGAACGTGACATTATTGTCTTTGCGATCAATAATCTCTTTTCGTAAATCTTCCTTCAATGCTTGGCATTTGGCAGACCAGTCAACATCTCTGTCATCTTGTTTCCCCTCTTTACAGAATTGTGTAAAGAGATTTCCGCTTGAATCCATGTTGTCACAGTGTTTTGATGCTGTATCGCATATTTCAATACAGGTCTTATTAATTCATTTAACTCACAATATTTTTCAGTATATCTAAAGACTAGCATCAAAATGGTATCAAAATGATAATATTTCAGAATATATATATACAATCATTATTTTGTGTAGTTGTTGTGATAGTGATTCAGGTTCAAACCTTAGTAGGTACGCTTCTTCCTTGCTTAGGGTTCTGCAGATGTGGATATTGATTATATTGAATGTTGTTGATATAGCAAACTATTCTATAGTATACTCAGAAAAACTATTCTTCAATGAAATGGTGGATTTTCTCCATATTACAACCCTATAAAAAAGCAGTAGTTTAAAAGTTTTACCTTTTGGATGTTTTCTGGCTAATTTTTCCCTTTGATTTTGTTCGAAGTGAGGAATGGTTGGATCTGCAGATTTGAGTGGCTAAGAATGTATAATCCAAGTGCCCCGCAGTTTTTCAGCATGCTGAATTCATCTATACATTCAAAAATGCAATTTAAACAAGAGAAAATAGAGATTTTGTCCAAATTTACATCACCTCACTATAGAGAGCAGCAAGCTATAGAGAGCAGCAAGCGTATCCATCTTCATATACGCCATACCCATCCACCTCAATTTATAGTGCTGTCTTATCCGATAGTCACTATTATGATCCCGAACGCTTCAGTTCACACACACGATCGAACAGAGAGAGCAAGGAAAAAGAGCCGAATGCTTTAACAGTTAAGAACTCCTTCGCGCCAGCTACTTTGATGTAGATTAAGCAGTTCGTTCCCCAGTTGATTTTGGCCCCAAAAAAAAACAAAAAATAGAATCTTTAGCCAACTCCTATAAAAAAAAATGGTTTACAGTCTCAAAAATTCCAAAATCCCGGATGGAATTTTTACGGATTCCAGAAACATTGTGAATTTATGTTAAATATACTTATTACCTTTTCATTATTTTGAACCTCTCAAAAAAATACAAATTTATAGAAACTTTAAATTAAGGTTTTGTCAAAAAAATCAATTTTAAAAAGTTGAATTTGTCCACTTATTAACTTATTCTATAATTAAACACTATATATCATTAATTATTCTGTACCTAGATATATCTTAAATCCCTATCTATAAGCAATGAGAGGGGTCCAATCTTTTAAGGTGTAATTTTTTATTATTATTTCATTCCATGTAAGTTTTACAAGGTACATGTAATTAAGCAATGAGAGGGGTCCAATCTTTTAAGGTGTAATTTTTTATTATTATTTAATTCCATGTAAGTTTTACAAGGTACATGTAATTGGTTTTCTTTAATTGGGCCTACAAATTTTGTATTTTTATTATTATTTTTTTAAATTTTACATGTATGTTTATATCATTAATTATTCATTTCCTAGATCATCTTAAATCCAGATCTATAAGCATCATTTTTTTGTTGTTATTATTAATTTTACATATGTATGTAAGTAGTTATTTTTTTTTTTAATTGAGATGACTCTATTTTTGTTATTATTTTTCTTTTTTCCCATGGAAAAAAATGTAATTTTATTCATCCAAAGAGACAAAATTACATTATGTAGGTGCTTCAAGTAGAACAACACCTCATGGGTGTAGTATATGTACCAGAAAATACTCTGTAAAAGGAGGTTATATAATTAACCAAAACTGAAAGATTTTTGCGAAGATAAGCTGTTGAAAATGGTAAGATTATCTAAAACAGAGAATAGCCACCAAACACACCCAATAGCACAACAGAAAAACACTCCAGAAGAGAACCTGGACGGACCAGGCATGAGCGGAAAAAAAAAACCCTTCGAGAAAAGGATCCAAAGGGACCACAAGAGAGGCTGCAACCATTGAAGAGGGAAAAAAAGAAGTCGCATTCCCTAGACAGACCTCAAAGTGTTGACCCAAACAACACAAAATCAACATTTAACACTTGTAAGAAGGACCTCAAAGCTTTGTTATAAAACCCAACAAAAAGGAAGCAGAAAACCCACAAATCCACTCCACACCATAGACCCGAAGGGGATGCAAGGAATCCAGGTCACCAAGACCACCAAGAAAACCTTGACATTTCATCAAGCCCTGAACATACCAATAGGGATGGATTGGTGAGGACCAAACCCTCAGAAAAATTCAAGAAACACCTCCACGCACACTAGAGGTTGAAGAGATAGTGGACTGGAATCCTGCAGCCAACGTATTAGGCTCCGAATATCATATCTGAAAAGACAATCTGAGGAATAATAGAAAAAAACGATGTACATAATACCAAGTCTGGATAGAAAACCCTCAAACATGTTGGTCAGCTCATCCGGCGAAAATCAGGATCTCAGCAGACAAGAGGTCGGATCAAGAACAGGAGTCTGCAGCAGGACTCGAGACCTACAAAAAAATGCAGCCAAAATGGGAAGAAATAACCTCCAAGAGGCTCCAACAACAAGCATATTCATCCACTGGAAGGCACAAATAGCTTCCCGAAGCAATGGATCCACTTAGAAAAATGCCAAAGAACCCACAACAAGGGTTGCACAAAATCCCGACACCTTTGAAACAAAAGAAAAATAAATCTCCAGCGATTGCAACGAGAATGGAGACCTCCTTTACCCCACCACCACCGAGAAAGGGAGATCAACCATGAGAGCACCGCAGAAAGGGAGAGGGGTCTGTGGCTAAGAAAACCCTAGTCGCAGACCAATTTTTTTTATTATTTTTCTTAATTTAATAAATATCATTTATTGGAATTGAATGTAGGTAGGGAAGAGAACAATCTATCCCCAACTACCCAAACTAAACCCAACTACCCTAATCCAATCAATTTTAAAATAAAAACTATATTATTCTTCTAAATTAAATATTCCATACTCCTTAATATAATTTATTATGTTACATATTCCCCTTCCAAAAAAGGGATTACTTTAAAAAAAAAATCATTTTGTAGTACAAAGCCCTTTTCATTTCTTATAACCTCTAAATGTATCGGTTAAAGATCTATACCATTATTCTGTGTATTCCCTAAACGTAATGGTTAAAGACATGAATATCTTATTTATATCATAGACCATAACTCTATACCCTAAGACAAAACCCTTTTACATCTGATTTTTGAAATTGAATTAATATTCCTCTCGTAGACTACATAGTCCTTTAGGGCTTGTATTATAACCTAGGTTCTCAATGATGACCTATAAAGCCTACAAACAATGGTTATTATTCAAAGTATTAATTTATTTTCTAATTCAAAATTTGGATCATACTCTTCTTCTAATCCAAATCTATGATATATTTCATGGCTTAAATCCTCTTGTATTATTTGTTATGTATGTTTAATTTCAATGGTTGATAGCATGTTTGGTATCCTTTAAAGAGTCTAATTTTCATAAGTGATATGTTGCCTTTGTGATAAAGTTATAAGAAAAAAATCCCCTTAAAATATAAGTCCACTTCTATATGCTTTGAGATGCCTTGATCCTTTATAAATAACAAGTTATTGGTATTAGTCTAACTAATTACCTATTTTTATAATTTAAAAAAAATCCCCTTAAATTATTTATAAATTCATTATTTAAAACCAAGTTTTAAATGTTTAATTATATATGATTATTTGGCAATGTAACCTATTCCTATTAGGTTTAAATTTCTCCTATCAATTAAACATCTTTTATATAGAATCTAACCTTTAGATAACATAAAATCCTTATTTAAGAATTTAACTTTTTTTTGGAGTTTAAAGTCAAACTAACAACAACCACTTTATAAAAGTAATTGATATATCCATTAGTTTGAAAATGTGAAAAATGATGTTTATTGGCTTATATCAATCACTTTTATAAAGTGGTTGTTGCTAGTTGATGGTTTACATGCATTGGGAATGAACATTAATATATTAATTAATTATTACCATGTAATATATAATAATAACGTATTAATTTACATTATGCATGTGTAATGTAAAGTATTAATTAATTGATACATTAATAATATAATGTATTAATTGCCTCAGATTGTGTGACACGAAGCAAATCCATAACACCTGGCACAGTGTCTTGCCTCACCTTAAATCAAGTAGGTCACTCCCCATCTATTCACCATTAATGATGGGAGCTGGCCAGTACTGCTGACCTCCAGATAAGCGACCTCTCCCTCGCGGGAAAGAGTCGGCCCTGTAAACATTAACTATGAAGAATTTAATGGGGAGACATGTCTCGTCATTCCCCAATATTTTGAAGGCAATGAGGTGTGTTCACACTCAACTCATCCATGCTCTACACATTTCCACCATTTACAAGCTCGGGTGCGTACTTCTCTCCACTCTGGGTGATTTTGATATCCTCTCCTTCACTAAGATGCCTAGGGAGAGAGGCAAACCTCGTCATGGTTCGGCTTGGTACACCCATGCCACTCAACGACAGAGGAGACAACAAATGGAATAGGTTCTTTCACTGGCTCACACCATTCTGCGTCAAAGAGCAAATGAGTACAGCATCCCCCCCAAAGCTTCATGCAGAGGAGTTTTTGACTGAGGAGCAAGCTCAGACACTCAGACCTTTTAGGGAAGCAAACACTCTGACTACCCTTCAAATTCAAGAAAGGCACAGCTCTGTAGGGGGGCTCTGTGAGGAATTCCCCACTTGCTATGTAGAAGAAGTACCTTATGAGGAACTAGCGTCGCAGGGGGCCATTATGGAAGGTGAGCACCAGTAAGGCATAGGTGGGCACGGTGAGGAATTCCCCATTTGTTACGTCGAGGAAGTACCTTATGAGAACTTGGTACATCAAGGAGCCATTACGAGGGTGAGCACCAGGAAGACATAGGAGCCAAAGGCTAGGGAGAAAGCGATGTCGCTTCAGAGGAAGCCCCGAAAATGGGGATGAAGGTCACTCTAGTAGAGGATGACGATACCCCATAGCCACCTTCCACCAAAGCCATGCATGCACAAATGGGTGTCCCACCACCCTTCCTCCACCCGGTGCACTTGGAATTAGTTTTTGAATTAAGGGAACAGATGGTATACCATGAACATAGGGTCCTCCTAATGAGACAGCATATGGACATGCTTTTTGATGCATACTCCAATGCCCCAGAGAAACAGAAATGCCCAACGTGTGCCCAAACGTTTGTAATACAGGCTAGAGGAGTGAAGCAGGAGGACGAGGACGACAGGGTCACCGGGTATTTGATCTAGTTACTTTTTGTTTGGTTCTCTCTTATGCATACAACCATGATAAGGCTTCTTTTTGCTATACTTTTTATTGTTCAGATTTATGTTTGGGCTTCCAAAATCTCTCAATATCACCTCATACATTTTCAAGATTATGCATGGCCATCTGTCATGGTTTCCCTTGAGCATGATAGATGGCAGAACAACCTTTTTCTAGAAGAGACATATGGGCTCCAAGTTGTGCTGGTTTCCAGTAAAATGGCAGCACACTTGATGATCTTAGTACCACTGTATCTCTTTTTTATTAATATAATATAGCAGGAATCAACCTTTTAAAAAAATAAAAATAAATAATGTATTAATTAATTAATACATTAATAATTTACACATTGTTAAAGTATTAATATACTAATAAAGTAATACATTAAATATATCAATAAATATATTAGCACATCAAATAAATTAAATGAATTAATAAATACATCAATAAATACATTACTAATATATTGGATACATCAATAGCAAACACTATTATATTAAATACATCAAAATATACACTAATTAATTAATGCATTAATTTATTAATAAATATATGAGTATATCAATGAATAAAATAATAAATAAATTAATACATTAATACATACACTAATATATTAGTAATTTATACACTAATACATTAATTAATTTATTAATGTATTCATACGTTACTTATTTATACATTGATAAAGTATTAATACACAAATAATATAATACATTAAATATATCAATCAATACATTAACACATTAAATGTGTTAATAAATACATTACTAAAATATTATTGCACTAATAAATACATCAATAAATACATGACTAATATTTTAAATACATAGTCCGCACGGGTGTAGACACATTGGCAAGTGCCGTGTAAATGAAAAGAAATTTGTAAAAATGAAGTCTCATGTTCGATTCTCACCCGGATTTACTCGTGGGCCATTCTTGCGGGTACGAGAACCCCCAATTGCTGATTCCCCCAATACTATATATATATATATATATATATATATATATATATATATATATAGTAAGCACTAATATATTGAATACATCAATAAATACATTAAATACATTAATAAATACAATGTTAATGTATTAATACACTCACAAAGTAACACATTAATAAAGTAGTAATCCATTGATGTATTTAGTAAAAAGTTCTTAAAATATTAATACATTATTAGATAATGCATTTCTAAGGTATTAATACACTAATAAAGTAATACATTAATAAATACATTATTAAAGAAATAATATTTTCATAAATAAATTATTAAAGTAGTAATACATTAATAATACATTATTAAAGTATCAATACATTTATTGAAAATGATTGTGGTTAATCATGATCATGGTTTCTTATGGTAATGACTATGAATGTCATTGATACATTAAAGTATTTAATTTATTGAAATCATTGAAACATTTATGAAACATGGATATGGTTAATCATGATCATAGTTTGTTATGGTCATGTCTATGAATATTGATACATTAAAATATTAAAATATACCCAAATGTATTAACTTAATTAATTAATGCATTATTACATTTTTAATAAAAATATTAATAAAATATTAATACATTGAAATATTAATAAAATATCAATACACAAATAAACTAATACATCAATAAAGTAGTAAGACATTAAAAAAACATTAATAATGTATGAATTAAAGTTTAATTTACATTAATGTGTAATGTGACCTATTAATTAAATGATGCATTAATAATGTAATGTATTAATTAAGTAAGACATTAATGTATAATGTAAGATATTAAAGTACTAACACATTAATAATGTAATTAATTAATTAATTAATACATTAATACATTGTTAAAGTATTAATACTCTAATAAAATAAAGCATAAATAATACATTATTACAGTAATAACAAATTAATAAATATATTATTAATAGTGTATTTATTAATATTATTAATACAAAAAAATATTAATATTAATACTAAAACATTAATATTAAAGAATAAATACATTAAAACATTTAAAAAAAATCAATATTTTAATAATAGGTTATTAAAGTACTAATAAATTAATTTACAATGGCCATGCATGACTATGGTTGACCATGCCCATGGTTAAGTTTGGTAGAACTTGGTTGCTTTGGGAAAGAAAGGTTCACTATGGTTGACCTTGGTTGGTCATGACCATGGTTAATTGCAGTTGATCTTGGATTACCATGATCATGGTTAATTATGGTTGACCATGACGATGGTTAAGTTCCGTAGACCTTCACCATGGTTAACTTCTATAAACGTTCATTATGGTTGACGTTTTAGGCTACAAGGAAGGGGGCATGTCTTCCTTCACCAACTCAAGATGAGGAAGTTCTATAAAATATTTAGTATATTTATCTTGTTTTAGATTTTTCTATTATAATGGTTAATAAAGAAAAGCCTCGACTTTTCCTATTGTAATACTTAGTAGTTTTCTTTCACTTCAGATTTTTCTATTGTAACCATGAGAAGGCTTTCCTATAAAAGGTGTTCCTCTCTCTCTAAATGAATGAGAAATGGTCATTATTTTTTTTTTCATTGTGTATTGAGTTTATAGAGTTTGATTTTCATATAGGCATGCAAATCAAGTTCACTATGTTTGAACTTGGTTGACCATGACTGATCTAGGTGGATATTGGTGTCCACCCACCTATTCCAACTAGCTCCTCATGTCCATTTGTTTTCAGCACGTTCTTTTGTACTACTTTGTAATTGTGGGTTATACACTTTTGGGGTTGTCTAAAGGCCCACACATCCTCGAGGTGGATATGGGTGGCCTATCGCCTAATCCAACTGCCTTATTTTGTATGTTTTCATGTCAACACACCTTGTTGTACTTCTAGGGCCATTTTGGGGACCTAAATGTTGTTTTTTGGCTTGCCATAGTCAAACTGTAGATGAAGTTAGAGTTTAATGAAAAAATGTGTATCTCTCTGAAATACCTTTCCAACCGGCTATCACGCACCTAAAATGGAGGTCGTATGCAAAAGTTACAACCCTTGGAAGTTGAGGTACCAAATCACACCAACTTACCCATAGGGCCCACATTTCTTTTGGCATTTCACCTTCTAGGGTTAGTGTTTTGGATGTCTAGGGTTTTGGAATTCATGAGTAATATCAAAAGGGCCTCTAGAGCCTCATTGTATTCCATTATCCTCATATGGATGCACCTAGCAGACACATGTCTTCTCAGAGATAGCTACCACAATTCGAGCAAGTGTTTCATTTCTACAGTTTTACAGTTTCAACCTATTTCATTATTTAATAAAAGATATTTGTCACTGGATGATTGTATTATTCTTCATATCTATGTGTTTATTGTATTCATTTTGTTAATCAGTTCGTTTCACTCCTGAATATGGATCAGTGGTATCAGAGCAATCTGTTATTAATTAATTTTTCTTTGTGCATGTCCTCGACAAGATCTGGGTACAAGAATTTGGGAGTCGAACCAATCAAGCCATTACAAGATCGGTCATGTTGATCCCAACAACAACCTATGGGGGACTTTAATGATCCCAAGCCAAATTCTTTCTTGGAATCACTAACTACTACTAATTTATTGAGTTATTAAGTGCATACAAGATTCATCAACACATGGAGATCACAATATATTCAAGATGTAGAATCAAAAGCAAAGATCTACCCTTTTTATTATGAGAAATGTAAGATCAATACA